>CAKNYM010045267.1:54740-76477 GCA_932195095.1 Andricus curvator
TTTCAAACTTTTTGTGAAAAATTCGTTTTTTATCTTTAAAATACAACCATTTTTTTAAATTAAATTTTTTGTTAAAATATCATATTTTTGGCTTAAAAACTTTACTGTTCTGTAGAAAATTCGTCCTTTTAACTTGAAAATTCAACAATCTTGAGAATATTTTTGTTCTTCATTGATTGAGAAATTTTTGTTGGTTGAAAATACAAATCTTTTTTTCAAAATTACTCATTTTAGTTTAAAAATTTATTTCCGTGGTTGAAAATTTTACTATTTCGTTGAAAATTCGTCTTTTTTATTAGAAAATTAATGTTCATGGTAGAAACTATTTTGTAGAAAATTCACCTCTTTTGGTACAAGTTTGTTTCTTTTTAGTTAAAAATTCAACTGTTTGGTTGAAAATTAATCTATTTTGGTTGGGGATTAAAATGTTTATTTCGTTAAAAATTCGTCTTTTTGGAAGAGTTCAACTGTTTTTGATTTAAAATAAAAATATTTTTTGGTTGAAAATTCCACTTTTTGGTTGAAGATTAAATTTTTTGTTGAAATTTTCACTATTTGGCTGAAAATTGTTTAATTTTTTTTTTTTGGCTGAAGATTTATAATTTCAGTTAAAAATTCATTTCTTTGACTGAAAATTCATTTTTTCGAGAGAAAATTAATTTTCTTAACTGAAAATGTAACTATTCCATTTTTTATTGAAAATTGATTTTTATTTTATGAAAAATTCATTTATATGATTGAAAACTTGTCTTTTTTGGGTTAAAATTTCAATTATTTTGCTTGAAATTTCAACATTTTGAATGAAATCTTTTTTATTTATTGAATGAGAAATCTTTCTTGGTTGAATATTCAACTTTTTTATAAAAAATTCCTATTTTTTGTTAAAAAGTGAATCTCTCTTAGTAGAGGATTCAACTAGTTTGTTCAAAATTCGTATTCTTTAGATTAACTCAACTCTTTTATTGAAAATTGAAATATTTTTTTTGCTGGAAACATCAACTATTACACTTTTTGTTGATTATTCTTTTTATTTATTTTTTATTAAAAATTCATAATTTCAGTCGAAAACTCATTTCATTTGTTGAAAATGTAACTATTTTGTTAAAAATTCGTTTATTTTGGTTCAAATTATTCTTTTCATCTGAAAATGTAACTATTCTATTTTTGGTTGAAAATTTGTCTTTTTCAGTTGAAAATTCATGTATTTTTTTTGAATTTTTTTCTGAAAATGTAACTATTCCATTTCTTTATCATATTCTGTATTTTGTTAAAAATTCGTCTTTTGCAGTAAAATATTAAACTGTTTGGTGATAATTCATCTTTTTGGTTGAAAATGCATTTCCTTTTGTGTGTGAAAAGTTCGTTTTTTATCTTTAAAATACAACAATTTTTTTGGAAATTAAATTTTTTGTTACAAAATCATATTTTTGGCTTAAAAACTTGACGGTTCTGTAGAAAATTCGTCCTCATTGCTTCAAAATTCAACAATCTTGAGAATATTCTTGTTCTTTATTGATTGAAAATTTTTTTTTGATTGAAAATTCAAATCTTTTTTTGAAAATTGCTCATTTTAATTTAAAAATTATTATTTTTTGGTTAAGGATTCAACTGGTTTGTTGAAAAATCCTATTCTTTGGTTTAATTTAACAGTTTTTGATTACAAACTACACTTTTTGTTGTTAATTCATATTTTTGAAGATTCATCTCTTTGGTTAAAAATGTTAATGTTTTATTAAAAATTCTTTTTTTTTTGGGAAAATTCTTTTTCTTAACTGAAAATTCAACTATTTCATTTTTGGTTGAGAATTAATCGTTTTTAGTTCAACATTCAACTAGTTGGTTGAAACTGGAATTACTTTGTTAAAAATTTATTTTATTTGTTGATGATTCAACTATTTAGTTGAAAATTAATTTTTCTAACTGAAAATTTAAATACTCCATTTATGGCAAAAGATTGATCGTTTGTAGTTGACTTTGGTTGAAATTTTATATTTTCGGGTTGAAAATTCAAATGTTTTGTAGAGAATTTGGCTTTTTGGCCTAAAATGTTAACAGTTTGGTTTAAATATTATATTTCTTTTCTGGCTGAAAATTCAACTTTTTTGTTATTAATTAGTTGAAATTTTAATTTCTTTGTTGAAAATTCAACATTTTTGTTAAAGAATTATCGTTTTTGATTGAAAATTCAACTGTTTCATTCAAAATTCATATTTTGTTTTAAAAATTCAAGTAAAATCTTTCTTGGTTGAAAATGCAACTCTTTTTTGTTATTGAAAATTCGTCTTTTTTTACTAAAATTTTAAATAGTCTATTTTTGGTTGAAAACTTATCTTTTCTATTTGAAAATTCGACTATTTGGTTGAAAATTCATCTTTTCTGGTTGGAAATTCAACTAGAAAAAGCTAAAAATTTGATAGAAATTTGATTTCTTTTTGTCCAAAATTTATTTTGAAAATTAAAACATTTTTAGGAATATAAATAATAAATATCTACTCTAATATTTATCGTTGAGAATTAACATTTTTTAGTTGAATTAAACTGTTTTTTATTTATTTTAAATTAAAAATGTTTTTGGTTAAAATATCAACTATTCTATTGTTTGTTGATAATTCTTTTTTTTTATTGGAAATTCAATTACTTGGTTGAAAAATGGGCTCCTGTGTTCAGAATTTATTTTGTTTGTTGAATATTTATCATTGTGGTTGTAAATTCCTCTCTTTGATTTAGCTGTTTTGTTGAATTTTTTGTGCGGTTGGAAATTAATTTTTTCAACTGAAACTTTAACCATTCCATTTCAGGTTGAAAATTTACCGTTTTTAAAACTATTTTTTTTTAAATTAGTTTTTATTTATATTGAAAATTAACGGTTTGAATTGTAAAATTATATTATTCTAGTTACACAACGTTGTAGATTATAAACTCAACTATTTAAAAATTTTGTTGAAAGATAAACTATTTTGTTCAACATTATTCTTTTTTGGTGGAACATTTAACTGTTTTGTTGAACATTGGACTTTTTGGGAAGAAAATTTTTCATTTTGGATTGAAAATTCAACTATCTTCTAAAAATTATTCATTTTTTTTATTGAGGATTTAATTGTTTTGTTGAAAATTTATTGAGAATTCATCTTTTTTTATTGAAAATTCAATCACCGAGATGAAAAATGAGCTCCTTTGTTAAAAAATCATTTTTTGTTATTGTTGATGCATACTCATTATTTTATATTAAAATTCATCTCTCTGGATGAAAATTTAACTGTTTTGTTGAATTTTTTTTTTTATGAATTTTTTTTTATCTGAAAGAACTGCTTCATTCTTGATTGAAATATTATCTTTTTTATTTAAATTTTCAACTATTTGGTTGAAAAACTATATTTTTTATTTGAAAATTTTGCTATTCGGTTGAAATTTAACCAAATTGCTTGAAAATTTAATAATATTTTTTTATCGAAAATTTAACTTTGTTGTTGAATATTCGTATTTTCGGGAAGAGAATTCGAAATTTGGATCGAAAATTCAACTGGCTTTAAAAAATCATCTTTTTGGCTTGAAAATTATACTATTTGGTTGATAATGTTTTTGGTTAAAGTTTAATTTTTTTTTAATTTGACCGTTCGGTTGAAAATTCAACGATTTGATTAAAAATTCAACTATCTTGTTGAAAATTCAACTACTTTTTTTGGCTTGAAGATTCAACTATTTGTTTCAAAATAAAATTGTTTTTGATTAATATTTAATTTTTCTTTGTTTGGAAACTGAACAATTTGTTTGAAAATTTACCTTTGTAGCTTAAAAATTCATCTGCTTGAATACAAATTTAACTATATGGTTGAAAAATCATCTTTCTTGATTAAAAATGAACTTTTGGTTAAAAATTCATTTTTCGGATTTAAAAGTAAACTGTTTTCTAAAAAAATCGTCTTTTCAACTTAAAAAGTCAACTCTTTCGTTGAAAATTCATCTCTCTGAGAAGAAAATTAATCTTTTTGGTTGAAAATAGATTCAATTTTGTTTTGAGACCAGTTTGGGCCACTAAAAGCGTTTCGGATGAATCTAGAAACAATCATTTTTTGCATTAAAATTATTTGGAAAAATAAAAAATTCATCTGGGAAAAGTCAGGAAATTTTGAAATTGGGATTTTGTAGCAATCCTGGATTACCAACTACGGAGAAAAATAATTCTTCTCTGATAATAATTATATCTTTATTATAAAATAAGAAAATCTACAAGTCAATAAAAAATTTAACGACTTTGGGTATAGGTGGTACGTAAAGGTATAAGATAGCGACGTGAAGGAGATGGGGACCGGAAGTTGGTGTCTCTCAGCTACTTCCGGCCACGGAACCAGACTGGAGGACAATGATTCTAGTCTCGATTTAACAAAATTAATTTTTTAACTTATTTTTTTCTTTTTTTTTTTGTAATTAGAGAAAAAAATGTTATTAATAATAACAATATTCAAATGCAGTTCCTACGTTTTCGCTCGTCAATATGAAAGTTTATTTCTCAATATTAATATACGTCAGTTTGATATTTTATAAAATTTTCTTCAATATCAAGTTGTTAACCTTGGATGGAAATTCTTTAGGGCACATTTCCAAGTTATTAATTTTGATTGAAATTATTGAATTTTAAAAATCGTATGAACAATTTGAAAATTATTATTCAATTCAATTCAACTAATTTGAATTAATATTAAATTATTAATTTTTTGAACGATTGTTTAATTTTCTACGCTTCAAGTTTGAATAATTTATTTTTCAAAGTTTCCGATTAGAAAGCATATCATTTTCAAAGTTTTTAGAATAATTCAACTTCAGAGGTTCACAATATTTAAACAAATTTTAATTTTGAACAGTGCAAATGACAGCGATTTTTTCTACAAAAATCACATTTTTTAGTGAAAAATCTATCCAATCACTTTTAATATCACTTAATACCAATTTCAAATTTCACAATGTTGTAGTTTCAAATTAAAACGTTGAAAATGTTAGGACAACTTCATTATTAAATCGCTCAAAATTTCATATAGAAAACCTTGATAGTCAGCTTTAAATTTAATAATTTTATGTTCAAATATTATGAATTATTTGGGTTCAATTTTAGTCAAAATTCACGAAATTATAAAGATTCCAAAATATAGAATCCCGAATTTAAAAATTCCCAATCAGTTTATAATATTAGCTAACTTGAAAATTCCCGAGAAAATATTACCGAAAAAAAAAAAAATCCGATACTGTAAAATTCCCGACACTAGACATTTCCTGAATTCAAACGAACCAAATTTTTTCTTATTTGTTATTATTTGTTAAAAATACAACAATGGAATATTTAACTAATAATTTTAAGAAACTTAACATTAGAAAGAATTTTTCTTGCATCAAAATATTTCATTATTGTATTTTTAATAAATAAATAATATTGATTAAAATATAATTTTTTTTTGGTTTAAATTGTGAGAGAAATTTTATAATTTGGCAATTTCCAATTTCGTAATATTATAAACTATCTGGATTTTTATTAGTCGTGATTTTTCACCATTCGGGGTTTTTCTATTTCGGCAATTTTATAATTTCGAGAATGTTCTATTTCGAATATTTTATTTTTCGGACCCGAAAAATGAAATTCCCAACATTGTGAAATTTCCGAATTTAAAAGTTCACGATTAATAAAATTCTCCAGGTTATAAAATGGTCAAAACATAAAAATCCCGAAATAGAAAATTCCCGACAATTTATGATATTACCAAATTTGAAAATTTCCGAATAATAAAACTCCCGACAGAAAAGTGTCGAATTATAAAATATACGAACTAGAAAATTCCCGAATTTAAACAATTAAAAATATTGGTTTTTCATTATTATTATTTATTTATTGAAAATATAATTATCAAATATTTTTATCAAAGAAATTTCTTTTTTAATTTTTAAAGTTTTTTAAAATTACTTTTTGGAATTAAAATAACAATAATTGTATGAAAATTATATGAAAAATGAATTTAAAGACACCGAACCTTATAACATTTTCCAAATAAACTTTGCAAGATTCAATTCACATTGATTTATCTCGAAGTTTCTCTTCAGTTTTTTTAAAATTAAAAATTCGATTTTTGTGAACATTACAATTTTTTTTCATATAAGATGCACATTTTAATACCAAAATTTTCATTCCGAAATATATTTTTCCATCTCTTGTTATTCTCAAGTCAAAAAATAATTTAAAAAACCTTTACACATTAAGAAAAATTCTTCAATAAAAATAGTTTATTATTTTATTTTCAATAAATATTCAAAAATTTAATATAATATAATTAGTATATAATATAATATAATAATATTATATATATATATATATATATATATATATATATATATAAAGTATTTAACAACAAAAATTTTAATTGTTTAAGAAAATTGAACTATTTGGTATAAATTAACTTTTTAGTTGTGAATTTACCTGTTTGGTTGAAAATTTAATTGTTTTATTGAAAATTCGTTTGTTTTTTGGTTGAAAAATAATTTTTTTCAACCCAAAATTTAATTGTTTCATTTTTTTAAATTGATAGTTTTTATTTGAAAATTCAACTATTGGGTTGAAATTTAATTTTTCTGTTGAATATTAATATTTTTGGGTTAAAAATTCAACTTTTTTATAGAAAATTCGTCTTTTTGGTTAAAAATTTCAACTTTTTTATAGAAAATTCGTCTTTTTGGTTAAAAAATTCAACTTTTTTGTTGAAAAATTGTCTAATTGGTTTTTAAATTTTCTATTACTATGTTAGAATATTCAACTATTTGGTAAAAATAAACCTTTTTTATTGAATAATTTCTTTCATTTAATAAAAAAAAAAAAAATTTATTAAAAAAAATGAAATGTTTCGAAATAAATCATGATAGAATCGTAGCACCAATGGGGAAAACCGTTTCATTCGCAATATGTGTAATTGAAAATGCCGTCCGAATGACGCCGATTGATTCACAGTAATAATAGAGGAAATTTAGACGGAGAACAAAACCTGCATTTGCAAACAAGGTATTATTATCTTTGGTATTTAATTTTCAATTATCAATTAACAAAAACAAAATATATGTGACAATTAAACTTTAATTTATATATAATGTCGATTAATTAAGTTACATTAATTAATTAAATATATTTAATTTAATTAATTCCCTCATCTCTCTAGTTAATAATAATTTATTTCCTTCTTATATAAATTAGTGTATGTATTAGCAGTATATGAATTTTTGTTTGTTAAGATTGAAAATATAAGCCACTAATTAATTGATTATTAAACAAAATTTTAAATATGAGGTTCAACATTTTTGTGAAACAATAATAAATAATTAATAATTTTGAGCTGAAAGCGTTTGAAATTAAAAAAAAATTATTCAACGATTTTGAATTGAAACCATTCGAAATGAAACAATTTTAGATAAGGTAAATTAAAAAAAGGGTAATATTTCAAATGGAATTGAACTTGTATCATTTCGAAATAAAAGAATTTCAAACTGAATATTTTGAAAGTGAAAAATTTTCAATCAAAAATTCTAAAAATTGAAACATTTCAGACCAAAATTTTGAAAAATTTGAAATTATATAATTTTAAATGTAAATCGTTCAAAATTGAACAATTTTATTTTGAATTGAAGAATCTCGAAATTAACAGGACAATTCCAAAACGTTGAAAATCATATATTTCTAGATCAGAATTTCTCAAAATGGATCATTTAAAAATTCAAATAAATTTAAATTTTATTATTTATCATGAAATTTTTTATATTTTTTGAAGTTATTAAAATTTGATAATTCAAAAACAAAAATCAAATTGAATGTTTCAAAGTCAAACGTTCTGACAGCATAGAATTAAAATTGTTATCACATGAACAAACTATTATTTAACTTTAATATTGATTAGAATAATTTTTCTAAGATCAAAAAATAAATTAACCGTCATTTTCACCGTTCAAAATGAATAATATTTTAATTACAAACTTTTGAAATTGAATAATTCTAAAAAAAGGTTTCAAATAAAAATTAATTTTAAATGGAAAACAATAAAAATGAAAAAATTTCAACTATAGAACGTTGAGAATTAAACGAATCCGAACTTTCTTATAACTGAAAAAATTTTTGATCGCCAAGATTTGTGATTTTTTAAAAACTTTATTATATTCTTAATTATACTTTTCAAATTTCAACCATTTTAATTTTAATTGCAAAATTAAAACTTATGAATAAGGAAAGTTGTTATCGGACCATTTTAATATGATACGGGAAAAGTGAAAATCCCGAAAAATAAAATTTTCTAAATAGAAAATTCCCGAAATGATAAAATTGCCAAAATATAAAAATCCCGAATTGGAAAGTAATAATTTCCAATTTAGGATTTGTATATTTTGGCAATTTTATAATCTCAAGAATTTTCCAATTAGGGAATTTCACTGTGCCGGGGATTTTATTTTTCGGGATTTTTCAGTCGACCCCAAAAAAATATTCTAAATATAAAATTTCCGAAATTATAAAATTGCCAAAATATAAAAATCTCGAATTGTAAAATTCCCGAATAATAAAATTTCCGACAGTTTATAATATTACCGAATTAGAAAATTCCAGAATAATAATATTCCTGACGGAAAATTGCCAAATTATAAAATATCAAACCCTAAAATTTCCGAATATAAAGAATTAAAACATTGTTTTCTAATTAATGTTATTTGTTTATTAAAAATGCGAAAATGAAATATTTTATTCAAAGAAAATTGCTTTGATATTTAATTTTTTTAGATATTGTTTGAATATTTCATTATTGTATTTTTTATAAATAAATAATATTGATTAAAAAACAATTTAAAAAATTTTTAAATTTGGAATTTTCTAATTTAGGAAATTTTACTGTGTCGGATCAAATTTGGTGATATTATAAACATTTTGGGAATTTCATCATTTCGGGAATTTTCTAATTCAAAAATTTTATTTTTCGGGATTTTCACTTTTCTCGTATTTTATCTTAAAATTGTCCGATTTTTAGCTGATGGTTGAAAAAATGGCAGCATTTAAAATTGAAAAATTTCAAGAATGAATGATAATTCTAAATTAAGTGTTAAAAATTAAACAATTTAAAATTAAAAAGGTTAAAATTGTGTTGCTTGAAATTGAATAGTTTCTTTAATATTATAATGGTAAACACTTTTATTCTTCGTAAGTTTTAATTTTGCAATTAAAATTGAAATTTAAAAAGTATAATTAGGAATATAATAAAGTTTTTAAAAAACCACAAATCTTGGTGATTACAAATTTTTTCAGTTATAAGGAAGTTCGCATTTGTTTAATTCTCAACGTTCTATAGTTGAAAGTTTTTTATTTTTATTGTTTTCCATTTAAAATTACTTTTTATTTTAAACGTTTTTTCAGAATTATTCAATTTCAGATTTATTAAAATGTTATTCATTTTTTAATGTTAAATAATAATTTTGTCATGTTATAACAATTTTAATTTTATACTATCAGAAGGTTTTACTTTGAAACATTCAATTTGATTTTTGATTTTAAATTGTCAAATTTTATTCGCTTCGAATTCAAAATTATTTAAATTCAAAAGTTTCAAATTAGCAAGCATTCATTTTTGAACGCTTTCAATGATAAATAATACAATTGAAATTTCTTTAAATTTCTAAATGATCAATTTGAGAAATTCTAATCTAAAAATAAATATATCATTTTCAGAATTTTGAAATTGTTCTATCAATTTCGAGATTCTTCAATTCAAAATAAAATTGTTGAATTTTGAACGATTTAAATTAGAAATGATACAATTTCAACTTTTTAAAAATTTTGGTCTGAAATTTTTCAATTTTTAGAAATTTCGATTGTAAATTTTTCAATTTCAAAATACTCAGTTTAAAATTATTTTATTTAGAAATGATACAAGTTCAATTCCATTTGAAGTATTACTCTTTTTTTAAATTACCTTATCTAAAATTGTTTCATTTGGAACGCTTTCAATTCAAAATCGTTGAATATATATATATATATATATATATATTTTTTTTTTAAATTTCAAACGCTTTTAGTTTAAAATTATTAATGATTTATTATTGTTTCACAAACATAACAAACTTAATATTTAAAAATTTGTTTAATAATGAATTAATTAGTGGCTTATATTTTTAATCTTAACAAATAAAAATTCATTTACTGCTAATATATACAATAATTCACATACGGAGGAAATTAATTATTATTGAGTAGAGAGATCTAGAAATTATTTAAATTAAATATAATGAATTAATTATTGTGACTTAATTAATTGATATTATATATAATTAAATTTTAATTGTCACATATATTTTTATTTCGTTAATTAATAATTGAAAATCAGTTACCTTAACACCTTATACGAATTTTCCATAAAGAAGTTGATTTTTCAACCCAAAAATATTAATATTCAACAGAAAAATAAATTTTCAACCAAATATTTGAATTTTCAAATAAAAAATATAAATTAAAAAAAAAATGGTACAATTAAATTTTCGGTTAATAAAAACTAATTTGCAACCAAAAAAACAAACGAATTTTCAATAAAGCACTTAAATTTTCAACCAAACAGGTAAATTCTCAATTAAAAAGTTAATTTCTTCCAAATAGTAGAATTTTCTAACAAAATAATAGAATTTCAACCTAAAAAGACAAATTTTCAACAAAGTTGAATTTTTTAACCAAAAAGACGAATTTTCTATAAAACAGTTGAATTTCCAACCCAAAAATATTGATATTCAACAGAAATGTTAATTTTCAACCAAATAGTTGAATTTTCAACTAAAAACGATCAATGTTCAACCAAACAGTTGAATTTTCAAATAAAAAAGATCAATTTGTAAACAAAAACAGAACAATTAAATTTTCGGTTGGAAAAAAATTAATTTTCAACCAAAAAAAGAAACGAATTTTCAATAAAACACTTAAATTTTCAACCAAGCAAGTGAATTCTCAACTAAAAGGTTCATTTTTACCAAATAGTTGAATTTTCTAATAAAATAATAGAATTTCAACACAAAAAGACAAATTTTTAACAAAACAGTTGAATTTTTTAACCAAAAAGACTACTTTTCTATAAAGCAGTGGAATTTTCAACACAAAAATATGAATATTCAACACAAACATTAATTTTCAACCAAATAGGTGAATTCACAACTAAAAAGTTAATTTTCACCAAATAAATAAATTTTCTAATAAAATAATAGAATTTCAGCCCAAAAAGACAAATTTTCAAGAAAACAGTTGAATCTTTTATCCAAAAAGACGAATTTTCTATAAAGCAGTTCGATCAATTTTCATGAAAATAGTTTCGATTCCAACCAAAGAGATGAATTTTTAGCTAATAAAATAAAATTTTTGACACATCAGTTCAAATTTCAACTAAGTAGTTGAATCTTTAATTGAGAAGATTAATTCTTTATAAAAAAGACGAATTTTCAACAAAATACATGATTTTCTAACTAAAAACCATAAATTTTCATCAAAAAATGGAATTTTTAAATACTAGTAAAAAAAATTAATTTTCAATTTTAAAAAATTCGAATTTTCAACAAAATAGTTAGCTTTTCAACCAAAAAAGATTTTTTCTAAATGAAAAATTTAATACTTGAATTTTCAACTAAAAACGAGAAATTTTGTATCAATAATGGAATAGTTAAGCTTTCAGTTACAACAAAAAATTTTCAACTAAAAATGATCAATTTTCAACGAAAAATGGAACAGTTCAATTTTCAGTTAATAAAATTAATTTTGATCCAAAAAATAAAGAAAGATATTTCCACAAATTAGTCAAATCTTCAACCAAAAAAGATGAATTTTCAACAAAAAATGTAATGGTTGAATTTTTGCGAAAAATAATCCATTTTTTGCCAAAAATGGAATATTTGAATTTTCAGTGAGGAAAAGTAAGTTTCAACGAAAAAAGGACCAATTTTTTTCCAAATAGACGGATGTTAAAAAAAAAAAACATTTAAATTTTTGTACAAAAAAGATGACGTTTTCACAAAATAGTTTTATTTTCAACAAAATAATTAAATTTTTAACCTACAAAGAATTATTTTCAGCCGAATAGTTCAATTTCCAACTAAAAAGCTCAATTTTCAACCAAATAGTTGAATTTTTAAATAAAAAGATAAATTTTTAAATAAAAATGAAACAATTACATTTTCAGTACAAAAAATTTATTTTCAACAAAAAAAAAAAAGGATTCTCAATTAAAGCACTTAAATTTTCAACCAAATAGGTGATTTCTCAACTAAAAAGTTTATTTTTGACAAGTAGTTCAATTTTCTAACAAAATAATAGAATTTTCGACTCAGAAAGGTAAATTTTCAACAAAACAGTTGAATTTTTTAACAAAAGAGACAAATTTTATATAAAACTGTAGAATTTTTAACAAAATAGTTCCGATTTCAACCAAAGAGATGATTTTTTAACTAAAAAAATGAATTTTTGACAAAGTAGTTCAGCTTTCAACTAAGTGGTTGAGTTTTTAATTAAGAAGTTTACATTTCCACAAAAAGAGACGAATTTTCAACAAAATACATGAATTTTAAACCAAATAGGTGAATTTTCAACTAAAAACGTTCAATTTTCATCAAAAAATAGAATTGTTAAATACTCTGTAAAAAAATCCTTTTTAACCGACAAAAAGTTGAATTTTCAACAAAAAAAGTTAAATTTCCAACCAAAAAAGATTTTTTCTAAATGGAAAATTTAAATTAGGAAAATTAATTTTTAACCAAAAAAGAAAAAACGATATTTCGACAAAATAGTCAAATCTTCAACCAATAAAATTCGCTTTTATTAAATTAGTTTAACTTTCATCAATAGTTGATTTTTTGACCAAAAAAGATCAATTTTTAACAAATTAGATAAATTTTCAACAAAAGAATTAAAATTTCAAACAAAAGATATAAATTCTGAACCAAAAATTTAATAGTAGACTTTATGATTTAAAAAAAAATAATTTTCAGTGAAAAGTCTGCTTTTATATTTTTGATAAATATTTATCTTGCATAAGGAATTATTATTAACTGATTAACAGTTTATTCACGGGTAAATGCATTGTTTAAATTTATCAATAATCGATTATAAAATAAATAAATAAAATAAAAACAATGTAACAATAAAATCGGCGACTTACCGTGACACAGATGATGAAGACTTTGGAATTCATTTTTCCTGGAATCTGAGGATGCAAATTCTGTCTTAATAAAAAGTTCCCAATTGTTACGTCAATGTACCAAGGGTCATATATGATTGAAAGCAGCTCTCCAGAGCAAATCTGGAAGTTGTTTCGACGATCATGTCAATTTTTTCTGAAAAAAATCCTAATTAATTTATAATTAAACAATATTTTATAAAAATTCGTATTTTTTTAAATCACAAATTTAAAAAATTAGAATTTTTCTTTATTGTTTTTTATTCTTGCCTTTTTAATTATAATCTGAAACATATGGAGGCAATTAAAAATATTTTTTTCTGTTTCGAAAAATTAATTATAATTATTGAAATTTTTATTTTAGGAATGTTGCAAATGTTGCAATTAATAAATTAAATAAACAAACATGAGACTTGAAAAATAAGGAAAAAAATGTCTATAATCAGGAAGGTGCATTTTTTAAAGACAAGAATTAACATTCCGAGGTTATAAATCCTTGATAGAAATACCACCAGTGTCTAATTAATCGGCACGAATGTTTATATTCACTTTGAGACGATAGGCTTGAAGCAAAAGCCAGATACTGATAAAAAAGTGATTTTACTCCTTTATCAATTTTTTATTATTTTTTATTGATACGGTACATATTACATTCTCATTCTAATGAGAAGGTATTGGTTTTATGTAAAATTTGACATAGTCGGTTTTCATCAAATCTCCACGTTTTGAGACCTCCTGAGTCAGAAAAAACGATTTTTACGTAGGTGTCTGTCTGTCTGTAGTCTGTCTGTCTGTCTGTCTGTCTTTCTGTTTGTCTGTAGCCACGATAACTTTCGAAAAAATGATCAGATTTGATTGAGCTTTGGCACACTTTTTTATGACCGAAAAATAGAGAACGAGTTCGTTGACCAGCTATTTTGGATGAAAATCCAAAAAGTGAGCACATTTTGAAAATTTTTGAGACCACTTTTTTTGAAGATTTGAAAATTCTATGTACGGCTATTAGTAGTACGCAAAATGACGAACAAAATATTCTTATGACTTTTCGTGATAAAAAAAAAAATTACTGGAGTTATAGCATTTTCAAAATTCCAAAAAACAAACGAAAATGTACATTTTAAGCCGAAAAACGCACGATATGAAAAAAAGTCAAGAGGAGAAAAACGTTGATTCCTGAACACCCTATAATATTTTCATAACAACTTTTTGAATTTTTTGAAAAATAAAAAATTCAAATTTTGATCGCACAAAAAATTAATGAAAAATCAAAAAAGCCATTTTGCTGTAAAACTATACAAGATACCAGAAAAGGTCATCTCACCAAAATTGTGCACCTAAAAAAGATCTACAAATTTCTTATCATTCCCTTTTTGATATGACGCGTAGTTTTTGTTTTATTCGTAAAAAACAGCATTGAAAATAGAAAAATCAAATTTTCAGACGAATATTACCAGCTACGAAAAAATGACCAAAACAAAATTTGTTTATCCAAGGAAGAGGTACAAATTTATTGTGACTCATTTTTCGATAGGATGCGTGGTTTTTGTTTTATTCGTGAAAATAACATTGACAGTGAAAAAAATCAAATTTTTGAAAAAGCAATGCAAGGTACGAAAATATATAAATGAACAAAAATTGTGCATTCAAAAAATACTCACAAACCCGTAATCAATTTTTGTGGTAAGAATATATTCAAAATGAAAAAATTAACTTTTTTAAAATAAAATTTGTCGCCTGAATTATATCATTACTTTTCATTTAAAATCAAATACAAATTTAGTAATTTGTATATGAAGAACATATAACACGAAGCACAAAGTGCGCGCTCAGTGTATTTACCAAATCGCACGCCGTAAGTGCGCTCAAACTTTTTTGTTTCTATCATACGGTTGAAATGATTTTCAAATCAAATATCGAGCGCGAAGCGCGAGTGTCTGGATGAGAATGTGTTCCTTAAGGTCGATAGAACCTTGAGTAAATAAAGTTCCTTTTCAGTCTAAAATAAAAACAAATTTAACAATCACTTAATATGTAGAGGTTTTGATAATTTTATAATATTTGCAAACAAACTTTTTCTTTTCATCGAAGTCGAACACGAAGTTCAAAAATCTAGAGGAGCCGAGCGTAAAGCGCGATGTAAATACGCCCGAGCGCGTAGCGCGAGGTGAATAAATAATCGAGCGCAAAGCGCGAGATCCAACAGTCGCGCGCCCTAGGCGCGCTCAAACTTGCGAGCGAAGCGAGCCGCGCGCAAAGCGCGCCATGAGAATGTGCCCGCGAAGCGGGCAGATTTTTTTTGAATTGATTTTAACCAAACACTCATCTCGAATTTTATTTTTGACGATTAATTAATAAATAAATTAAATAAAATGACGATATTAATTTTGGACGAAATTAATTATTATATAAAAATTAACTACAAAAATAATTACAAAAATAATTATCATATTTTACTCCCTTCTGTATATGCAAATTTGATTATTTTCAGCTATTTTTGATTTGTGAATGAATTGATCGACAAGAGATCCAATCTTTTGAACCGGATACATTAGACGATTATTAATCATTCTTATTTAGTATGTTTAAATTATAAATAATTAATTCAATTGATTGAAACTGAATTTTAAAATATTAAAAATATCTGATTGGTTTAGAAAACGCCTTTATTTCTCACATAATTATATTTAAATCAGGGTGGCCCCAGAAATTCATTTTCAAAATTCCCTGAATTTTTCCTAACAATTTTTTTTCCTGACCATTATTATTCTAAGACCAGCATTTTAATATTGCAACGTTTTTTTACATAAAATCTTTTATAAATGGAATAAAACAATTCCAGATTAAAATTTATTCATTTATGAGTTTTCAATTCAAAAAGACAAATTTCGGAAATGATAACTGAATAATCACAAAAAAATAGTTGAATATTTAAACAAATTATGGTATTTTTAACAAAATAATTGAATTTAAAAAGAAAGTTGAATTTCAAACAAAAATATATAGATTTTCAATACAAGAGGACAAATTTTCTATCCAATCAGACGAATTTTCAACCCAAAAATGTGAATTTGAAACAAAGTTAATTTTTAACCAAACAGTTACATTTTTAACCAAACAGGAAGAAATTTCAAACCAAGAAGAATACCTTTGAACCAAAAAATTGAAACCCAAGAAGTTGAATTTTTAATTAGAAAAAAATCGATTTTCCACCCAAAATGGAATAGTTACATTTTCTGTTATAAAAATTAATTGAAAAAATATTTTTCAACAAATTAGTTGAGCTTTCAACCGAAGAAATGAATTTTAAACTAAAATCATGATCGTTTAACTAGAATATTAAAGTTTTCAGTAAAAAAATTAATTTTCAACCAACAACATTTTTTTAAAATTACATTTTCTTAAAATTAAATTTGATATAAAATTAAAATTACTTTGTTGAAAAACAAATTTTTGTTTAGGATTCATAATTTTAGTTCAAACTTAATTTCTTTGGTTGAAAATTAATTTTTTAAACTGAAAATTTAACTATTCCAGTTAAAACTGCATAATTTGATTGGAAACTTCATCTCGTTGGTTGAAAGTTTAACTAATTTCTTGAAAACTCATTTGCTGAAAATTCAATTTTTCAACTGAAAATGTGTCAATTCCATTTTTTGTTATTTTTTTTTTAATTGAAAATTCAACTACTTGGGTAAAAGTTGAACCACTTTGTTAATAAAAGATGTTGATTACGGTTCATTTTTTCGATTGAAAATTTAACTATGTTGTAGAAAATTAATTTTTTCAACCAAAGAAATGAATTTTTAACTAAAATCATGAACGTTTAACTAGAATATTAAAGTTTTCAGTAAAAAAATTAATTTTCAACCAAAAACATTTTTTTTCAAATCACATTTTCTTAAAATTAAATTTGATTTAAAATTTAAAAAAAAAAAATTGGAAAAAATTTTTTTTTGAGGATTTATCATTTTAGTTAAAACTTAATTTCTTTGGTTGAAAATTAATTTTTTTAACTGAAAATTTAACTATTCCAGTTAAAACTGCATAATTTTATTGGAAACTTCATCTCGTTGCTTGAATGTTTAACTAATTTCTTGAAAACTTATTTGCTGAAAATTATATTTTTCAACTGAAAATGTGACAATTCCATTTTTTGTTATTTTTTTTTTTAATTGAAAATTTAACTACTTGGGTAAAAGTTAAACCACTTTGTTAATATAAAAATGTCGATTACGATTCATTTTTTTGATTGAAAATTTAAATATGTTGTAGAAAATTAAATTTTTCAACTGAAAATGTAGCTTTTCCATTTTTAGTAGAAAACTGCTCTTTTTTAGTTGAAAATTCATCTTTTTGGTAAAAAGCTAATCTTATTGGTTGAAAATTAACTGTTTTACCAAAAATTCGTTTTTTGGCTTGAAAGTTGAACAATTTGGATGAACTTTTTTGCTTTTTTGACTAATAAATCTGTCTTCGTTGAAAATTCATCATTTTAGGTGAAAATTATCTTTTTCGTTGAAAATTAAACTTTTTTTTTGAAATTCTTCTTTTTGGTAGAAAATTAGTATTGGCGGATTAAAAATTCAACTATTTTCTCGAAAATCGGTCTTTTTGGTTAAAAGTTGAACTACTTTTTAAAAATTCTTTTTTTTTTTGTTACATTTTCATAATTTTAGTTGAAAATTAGACTATTTTCTTGTAAATTCGTTTTTTTCTTGCTGAAAACTAATTTTTTTTACTGAAAATAAACCTTTTCAATTTTCGGCTAAAAGTTTATCTTGTTTAGGTGAAAATTGAAGTATTGGTTTGAGAATTCATGTATTTTGTTGAAAATTAATATTTTTGGTCGAAAATTTGTTTTTTGTTGTTATTGAGAATTCATCTTTGTAGGTTGAAGATTCAACTATTTGGACAAATAATTCATTTTTTGTTGTTGTTGCAGATTCATAATTTTAGTTGGAAATTGGACTATTTTATTGGAAATTGTTTTTTTGTTGTTTTTGGAAATTGATTTTTTGAGACTGAAGATTCAAATTTTCCATTTCTGTTTGAAAATTGATCTTTTTACTTGAAAATTTAAATCTTGGTGTGAAAATTCGTGAATATGTTGTAAATTCGTATTTCTTTGTGGAAAAATGGTCTTTTTGGTCGATAATCGATCTTTGTAGGTTGAAGATTCAACTATTTGATTAAAAATTCATTTTTGTTTGTTGCAGATTCATAATTTCAGTTGAAAGTTCATTTTTGTTGAAATTTTTTGTTTCTTCTTTAAATTAATTTTTTTATACTGAACATTTCAAAATTCCCATTTATGGTTGAAAATTTATCTTTCTTGGTTGAAAATTCGTCTATTTGGTTGAGAATTTATCTTTGCAGGTTGAAGATTTAACTATTTGGTTACATTTTTTATCGCAGATTCATCATTTCAGTTGAAAATTCGTATTTTTTTTTTAAACACGTTTTTTCTTGTTGAAAATTAATTTTTTTATGCTGAAAATTCAAATTTTTCATTTTTTGTTTGAACATTGATCTTTTTTGGGGATTCATAATTTTAGTTGAAAATTCGTTTTTTTGTTGTTATTAAAAAATAATTTTTTTATACTGAAAATCTTAATTTTCAGTTGAAAATTTATCTTTTTTAGATAAAAACCTAACTATAATTTAGTTTGAAAATTCGTCTTTTTGGTCGAAAATTGATCTTTGTATGTTGAAGATTCAAGTATTTGGTTAAAAATTCAACTATTTTGTTGAAAATTCTACTCTTTCGTTCAAAAATGTAATTATTTAGTTGAAAATTAAATTTTTCGGCCACCCTATGTTACAATTGGTATAACTTCAATATTGAGCTTCTGACAGAAAACTTTTAAAGTTTTATTTATTTATTGAAATCATCAAAGAATGTCAATTTTTGAAATTCAAAATTCAACGATTTCTTGAAAATTACTTTTTACTGAAAATTTAACTGTTGCCTTTTTGGTTGAAAATTTGTCTTTTTTTTAGCTGAAAATTCAACTATTGTTTTAAAAATTCATGTATTTTGTTGGAAATTTGTATTTTTTGGTAGAAAATAAATTTTCTTGGTCGAAAAATCGTACAAAATTTCTGCAACTATATTTTCTTTGTTAAAATTTGTACAAAATTATAGAAAATGTAGAGAAAAATCTGCCTCCTGAATTTTCAAAACAATAGTTGAATTTTCGACCCAAAAAGCAGAACTTTCAACAAAACAGTTGAATTTTCAACCAAAAAGGATGACTTTTTAATTAAATGTTTTAATCTTCAATCGAGTAATATTTATTTAACTAAAAATATAATCGACAGGCTGATTTTTCCTGAATTTCCCCATCTAATATAATTTTATAATTTTAAATCTCAATCTTGTAACATTTTTAACATAAAATCTTTTGTAAACGGAATTACACAATTTCCAATTCAAATCAAAAAATATCAATTTTATTATACTTGACAGTTATTTAAAGTGCCTCTTAAAGAAATTTTCTGACTTTTATAGGATTTTTTTCAAAGCTTGATGGAAAATCAAATTTGAATGATTAAATATAACAAAATGAAATTACAAAAATTAAAGCTGTTATAATTGATTCAGAAAATGCCTTCATTTTCAACATAATTACTCATCAGATTTTAAAATAAAAAATTTGGAACAGAAAATTTTATGTTTATTACTTTTAATCTATTTAAGTATGTACCTTTATCCATTTTTATCAATTTATTTGTTTTACTTCTACATATATTTACGAAAAGAAAATGATTTAAAAATCACTTTAAATTATTTAAAATTCAAAAAACAATTTTTTTTATTTCGGAAAAAGTGTAACAAAATTTTGGATAATGAAAAAAACTATTTTTAATTGTATAGCGATATTTTAATCCTGAAAAGTAGTTGAGAAAGCGGCACGCCTATTCATGCATTAAAATCGCTGTAAAAAGAAACAGAATCATTTATCTATGATTTTATAAATATTTTTTAAAATAATTTTTATTTCAGATTCTAAATTTATTTCGCCTTATGACGTTATCATTCATATTTATATAGACTATTGTTTTAATTGTTATTTGTTTGTATAATAATTTTCAATGAAAGAAAAAAATATTAATCGTACTTTTATAAGAATTTTTAATAGAAGGGTGACAGTACCTAACGAGATACTCAAAAAATTTTCCAAAACGTGTTTATTCTGCATCGACATTTCTACATTTTCTGCATTTTTCTACAAAATAGATGAATTTTTAACAAAATAGTGGATTTTTCAACCAAAAAGATGAATTTTAAACTAACAAAGATTATATTTTTAACCAAGAAGAATATTTTTCTACCAGAAAACACAAATTTTCGAAAAAATACATGAATTTTCAACCAAATAATTGAGTTTTCAACTTAAAAAGATTAATTTTGAGCCAAAATTAGAATAAATAAATTCTGAGTTGAAACAATTAGTTTTCAACTCAAATAAAAATGAATGTTCCAAAAATTAGTTAAATTTTCAAACAAAACTCAATAATTGTCAAACCAAAAAGAGGAATTCTTAACAAAAGTGTTAAATTTTCAACAAGGAAAGATTTTTCAGCAAAAAAAAAATGTATCCAGAATGTTTAATTTTACAGCCAAAAAGACAAATTTTCTACAAAACAGTTGAATTTTCAACCCAAAAATATGAAAACTGTACTAAAAAAAACTTTTAAGCAAAAATGGAGGAAATAAATTTTCTGTTTAAAAAATTAATTCTCAACCAAAAAAAAACTAATTGAAAAAAATAGTTAAATTTTCAACCAAAGAAACGAATTTTCGAAAAAAATGATAATTCTTCAACAAAAAAATTAAATTTTAACCAAATAGTTGAATTTTTCACTCAAAAAGATCAATTTTGAGCCAAAAATATAAAAAACAAATTCTTAGTGAAAACAATTAATTTTCAATTTAAATAAAAACGGATGTTAAAGAAGAGTTAAATTTTCGAGCCAAATAAATTAATTTTCATACCAAAAAGAGAAATTTTCAAACTTAAAAGAGGAATTTTCAAAAAAGAGTTGAATTTTCAATCAATAAAGAAAAAAAATCATCCAAAATGTTTAATTTTTAAGCCAAAAAGACCATTTTTTTTACTAAACAGTTACATTTTCAACCGAAAAAATATTAATTTTGTACTGAACAATATACTTTTTCAAGCGCAAATATAATAATTACATTTTCTGTTAAAAAAATTAATTTTCAACCAAAAAATATAAATTTTTGACCCAGAAGAATTATTTTCTACCAAAAAAGATTAATTTTCAATGAAATACATGAATTTTAAACTAAAAAAGAGACTTTTTCATCCAAAAGTAGAATAGTCATATTTTGGGTTGAGAAAATTAATTTTTGACCACAAAAGGCGATTTTAACCAAATATTTGAATTTTCAAAAAAAGAAGATACATGTTCAAACATGATAAGATTTTATTCAATCTTTGTTTGACGAATCTTAGTAAGATTTTTTTAGGCGGGGGGCGGGGCAGAGAAAATCTTAGAGTATCTTTA
>CAKNYM010045267.1:76577-87399 GCA_932195095.1 Andricus curvator
GATTAATGTTTTTGGGGCCCCGCGGTTGAAAATTTAAAAAAAAACGCCTTACTTAAATTTCTCGTGAAATCAATTAAATTTTTTTTAAAGTTATTTCGAATGAAAAAAGGATTAAACCTTTGTTATTGTTATTAACAAATATTATGAACAAATTAAAATATCATGCATTTTTCCTTTCGGAAAATGAACTCTTTTCTACTAAATCGTGTGGTAGAAATCTGAATGGTAATATTTGAACTGGAAAACGTGTCAGCAGCTTTCAATTATTATTATTATTAACAAATCTTTGAATAATCTGCTATCAGAGTCAGGGGCGGCGCAACGCGAATTTTTGAACCATAAAGTTTTATATTTTTTTATATGATTTTATTTTATTCTTGATTCAATAATAAATTCTTAAACATTAAAATTATTCATTTTTATTTTCACACGTACATACTTAGAAACAATTTTTTACAAAAAAAAAAGTTACAAAAAAAGATTGAATTGGAAAATTACATTTCATGAAATGAATTAGTTGCAAACCTCAAAACTTAATTTTACGACTGAAAATATATTTGATTCAAAAAGCTCTCAGTGTAAGGATCTTTAAATTTTAAAATTAATTTTAATTAATTGTTTCTAAAAATTGTAATATTTGAAAAAAAACTTATAATGAAAATGAAAACTTACAAATATAATAAATTGTATAAATAATTAAAGAATTAATTGTCAAAGTGAATTAAATTATAAAGTGTACCGAAATTTCGTATAGACACGGCCATAAATACTGATATGTAAAAAAAATTATACAAATCGTTTACTCACTTTTTGATTTTCAAAAAGGATCAAGTCGACACATCCTTATTTTCAAACAATTTTTCTTTTTTTTTTTAAATTAAATTATTGTTCCTATAATATTTTATTTCACAGAAATGAAATAATTACAAATGCACTTGCACTTTCACAACGATAATTAAATTCTCCGAAGAGGGTCACTAATGATGCAAAATTTCGAATAATGTTATTTTTCCGTAATAAAAATTGCAGTAAAAATTAAAAAATTATGAGGAAAAAAATTATTATCTCTGACTGCTTAGCACGTCGAGACACGTCGAGAATCTATCGGTTACTGATTGACGAAACAGCAAAGACAGATCGCCGGTGTACCGGTGAAAGAATAAGAGAGAGACAGAAAATGCAAGAGAAAATAAGAGAGACAGAATTTTGTGCAACTGAGAAAGAGAAAGTTAATTGAAAAAATTTTCGCGTAGTAAAATAATCATTTTTCAGTTTCAAATTTTTTTATTTTTCTCTAGAAAAGAAAATTATTGTTTTTTTTTTCGTCTCGTGGAATTTTTGAATAGAACTATAAAATAGATATTAATACAAAATTTTCGTTTGCAGAACCTAACATTAAAAATTATTCAAAATTTATTTTATTTCAACCATTTTAATTCATTTCATTAATATTAATTTTAAAGCGCGCCTCTCGGATCTCGCGCTTCGACTCACGCAATTTTTGAAATTAAAATATAAAATTGATTTTAATCTGACAGTTTTGTATTTTATAGTATCTTTTATCTAAAATCATAAAAAAGAAATGAAAGAACAATATTTTTTAGTATTGATGAAAAATAATATTTTAATTTGAAATTAAAATTGTTAGAAATTATAACATTAATTTTTTAAGTATAATTATTTTTGTATGAAATAACAGATTTCCAAGGAAGATGCTAAAATAACATATATTCGTTTAAATTTTGTATTTTTTTCAAATCTACTGTTTTTTTTTATTGAAAATGCAAACTTCTGATGAAAAATAATTAAATAACATTTTTCGTCGAAAAATGTTAGCATAACCTAAAATAGTAAATCTTTGTTTAAATCTATACCGATTTCCGGTGAAAAACGCTGAACAAACATGTATTCATTAAATTTTTTTGGAATCTGATGTTTTTTTTTTGTATTAAAAATACAAATTTTTGATGGAAAACAATTAAATAACATTTTTCGACAAAAATGTTAGCATAACTAAAATTGTTTAAATTTTGTATTTTTTTCAAATCTAAAGGTTTTTTTTGTATTAAAAATACAAATTTTGTATGGAAAATAATTAAATAACATTTTCCGCTGAAAAATTCTAGCATAACCTGAAATTGTAAGTCTTCTTTGAAATCTATACCGATTTCCAGTGAAAAACGCTAAAATAATATATATTTGTTAACATTTTTATTTCAAATCTGATGTTTTTCTTTTATATTAAAAATACAAATTTTTTATGGAAAACACTTAAATAACATTTTTCGACGAAAAATGTTAGCATAACCTCAAATAGTAAATCTTCTTTGAAATCTATACCGATTTCCGGTGAAAAACGTTAAAATAACATGTATTCATTACATTTTTTTTTGAATCAGATGTTTTTTTTTGTATTAAAAATACAAATTTTTGATGGAAAACAATTAAATAACATTTTTCGTAAAAAAATGTTAGCATAACTAAAATTGTAAATCTTCTTAAAAATCTATACCGATTCCCGGTGAAAAACGCGAGCATAACCTAAAATTGTTGAGAAATTTTAAACCTTTTTTGAAATCCAATGAGTTTTTATTATTAAAATATCGATTTTCGGTAATCAGAGCCAAAATAACCTCAAATTGTAAAAAATTGTGAATCTTCTTCAAAATGTAATTCTTTTATTAAAAATACAAGTTTTCGAAAAAATCACTAACACGATCCAAAATTTTCAAATACCCAACATTTTTTACTAGAAAGAGCGATTTCCGATGTAAAAGGATAACATAACCTAAAATTGTGAAAAAATTACAAATCTTCTTTGAAATTAAATTTTTTCTGAATACAAATTTTGGACAAAAACAATAACATAATCCAAAATGTATTTTTATCAAAAAATACAAAAGTAATCCAAAGAATTGTTTTAAATAACTGATTTTTTTCAATCTTTGGGTTTTTCCATAGAATTATAATCATTATGCTCAATTATTTTGATGAATTTGACCAATTGTTGATTAATTTCAATATCCGACAGTTGATTAATAATTATGTTCATTAATAATAATATGTTAAATCAATTTTGTTTTATTATTAAATTATAAATGTTTATAATCTTCAAGTTTTTAAATATTCTCTGAAAATTAATTTTTCAAAATAATAAATTATTTGAGATTTTGTTAGCAAGCTTAGAAATTTTTTTTTATTTTCTTAAAAGCTTTTAAAACTCTCAAGATTTAAATTATTTTTTAATCTTTTAAAAACTTCTATATTTTTGTGATTTTCTGAAAAAAATAAGTTTTTCAATTTATGAGATGGAAAACTGGATAAGGACCATTTTGTTTTTCCCCTCACATATAGAAAAAAATGTTCTTTTTAAATATTCTCTGAGAATTTGTAAAAATAAAAAATCATTCGAAATTTTGCTAGCAATCTTAAGAAAATTTTTTTATTTTCTTAGAACTTCTATATTTCTGTAAGTAAGTATACCATTAAGCCATTTCCCTTTCAGGGTAGGCGTGACACTACCCGATTCGGGTAGTGTTTCTAGGTGGATAGTTTCTTGTAGTAAATAACTACTACAAGTGTGGGCTCACCACACCCACGGTGGGCCAACAGCACGCAGTATTCTAGAATGGTCACCCATCCAAGTACTAACCGCGCCCAACGCTGCTTAACTTCAGTGATCTGACGAGAACTGGTTTTTTCAGCGTGGTATGGCCGTTGGCATGATTTTTTATGTGATTTTTTAAAAAGAATAATTTTTTTCATTTATGAGATGGAAAACTAGATGAGGACCATTTCGTTTTTCTCGCCTAACATATATTAATTTTTTTTGTTTTAAATCTTCATTTTTCTAAACATTCCCTGAACATTAATTTCCTAAAACAAAAAATCATTTGAAATTTTGCTAACAATCTTAAGAATTTTTTTTTCTTAAACGTTTTCCAATTTCTCAACATTTAAATTATTTTTTTATTTTTTTCTAAACTTTTATAATTTTGTGGTTTTCTGAAAAATAAGTTTTTCAATTTATAAGATGAAAATATATTAATATAATAATAAATATATAAAGTTTTTTAATTTATGAGATCGAAAACTAGATAAGGACCATTTTGTTTTTTCCCCTCACATGTAGAAAAAAAATTTCTTTTTAAATATTCATTTTTTCGAATTGTCTCTGACAATTAATTTAAAAAAATAAAAAATCATTTAAAATTTTGCTAGCAATTTTAAGAATTTTTTTTCATTTTCTTAAAAGCTTTCAAAACTCTCAAGATTTAAATAATTTTTTAATCTTTTCAAAACTTCTATATTTTTGTGATTTTCTGAAAAAAATAAGTTTTCCAATTTATGAGTCAGTTGTAGCATTTTTTTCAATTCCACCATTTTTTATTGTTAAACATTTGTTTCCATTGTACAACTTGCTAATTGTAAAATTAGCCTCGATAAATATGATTTCAAATCTGTTATTCTGATGAACTTTTATGGAAAAATTGGCTTCGGGGTAAGGAAAAAAAGAAAGAATTAGGTTTCAATTTCTTTCGCAATCGTTTCGATCACTTTAGGGCCCTCCTCAATGTCAAGTTTATTTTTCCAGAATTAAAATATAAATTCTGGATGATTCCAGTTACATCCCTATTATACTATTGAGTTTCATTCAACTTGAACTTCTTAAAACAATTCGGTCATTTTCATTTAGGAGGGTCAAAGAACGTCAGCGGTCGCAAATTCACATTGAATTTGTACAATTTTTTCTAGGGGAAACCACCATACAGTAGATAATGAGCCTAAAGTACATAATCCTAAATTAAAAGCACAAATACGCCTAAAAAAAAATTAATTCTAATTTTAATTTTTTGAGACGTTTTAAAAATTTTGTAAATTCTTAATTAATGATTACCTACTGTAGGTTCATTATCTACTGTAGGGTGGTCTCCCCTACTGAAAACAATATACACTGGAACCTGGATTTTCGTAAACGGAATTTTTACGTTCCTAGAAATGCTGTCCTCGAAAATTTTGACGATGAGTGGAGCCGCGGGACCGAGAAGGAGGCGATGCTCAGTCAAGCGTGACAAACAGCACGAGGGCCGCACTTTCAGCGCGTTAGTTGCATCAGGTTGCGTCATGCGTCCAAATCCAACAGAAATGATACGCGCGGCCCTGTCTGTTTACGTTAGAAGTCCCTGGATTTGTGTCTAAGGCCACTCCGGGCCAGGGCCCAAACCGTGCGTAAATCCAGGTTCTAGTGTAATTGCACAATTTTCGTTCTTTATGTGTTATGCATTTATGCTACAAAAAAAGGTTTATTTATTGCAGTAAAAAAATTGTAAGGCATTTGTTGTACATTATTGTTTTTCAACTATAGTATCTGTATCCTTTCTAAAAAACAGTAGTGTAATGATATCTTGCATACATTGTCTGTTTTCAGTTTATTTATCTATTTATAAAAATTATACAAATTTTCTGCACCAGCAATTTTGCAAATTAAAATTGCAAATAAGTAATTTTATTTCATGATATGATTTTCAAAAAATGTTTAAACATTAATGATAAAAGAGACAATTTTAATTTGTAATGATTCTTTAATATTGGGAAATAATTACAAAATGAAATATATAATTTTAAAATATACAAATATATATATATATATACATATATAAAATAATGAATAAAAACAAAATTTTAATTTTTGAAGATTTGGAATAAAAAATGCGAAGGTTATTAAGAATTTTGAAAGGTTTCAAGTAAATAAACAACTTTTCTTCAAATTCCTGGAAAAGTTTTCAATGAATTTTTATTTTGAATAATAAATTTTTAAAGAAATTTTAAGAGATTCAAAAAAATGCTAAAGAAAATTTGAAAGATTTTCGGAAATTTTTCTTATTTTGCAGGATTTTACATTTTTCAAATGAATCTATTATTTCAAACGATATTTCAAAGTTTTTATGGTGTTGGAAAGATTCGAAAATAATTTGAATCTTGAAAAGATCTCAAAAAATTTTAAACCAAAATGTATATTTTTTTAAGATTTCGAAAAGGAAGCATTTTAGGAATTTTGAAAAGTTTCAAGAGAATTAAAAAAACTTTTCAAGATTCCCGGGAAAAGGTCAAATGTTTTTTTTTCTCATTTGAAAAAAATAAATTTTAAGAGAAAATTCATAAATATTTCAAAAAATAAAAAACAAAATGTAACTTTTGAAAGGTTCTGATTTAAAAATTCGAAGGTTATTGGGAATTTTGAAAGGCTCCAGGAAAATAAATAATTCTTCTTTAAATTCCTGGACAAATTTAATATGATTTTCCATTTTGAAAAATAATTTTTTAAGAAATTTAAAAAGATTTAAGAAAATGCCCAAGAAAATCTGTTTATTTGACAAAATTTTAAAATTCTGTAAGAAAACTCAGTTATCATAAAAGATATTTAGAAGTTTTACAAAGATTCGAAAATAATTTAAATCTTAAGAATATTGAAAAAATTTTAGACCGAAATGTAGATTTTTGAACATTTCGAAAAAGAAGCTTTTTAAGAATTTTGAAAGGTTTCAAGAGATTACAAAAATTTTCTTAAGATTCCTGGAAAAACATCAAATGATTGTTTAGTTTGAAAAATAAATTTGAAGAGAATATAAAAAAAGATTTGAAAACATTTAAAACAAAATCTACATTTTTTAATATTTTGAATAAAAAATTCGAAGGTATTGAAGAATTTTGGAAGTTTTCAAGAACATAAATAACTTTTCTTAAAATTCCTGGTAAAATTTGAAATGATTTTTCATTTTGGAAAATACATTTTTGAAGGAATTTTAAAAGAATTCAGAAAATTTCGAAGAAAATCCGAAAGATTTCAAAAGCCATTTTTTTATTTCACAGGATTAAACATTTTTGTAAGGAAACTGAATTATTTCAAAAGATATTGTGAAGTTTTAAAAGGTTTGAAAAGATTAAAAAATAAGTTAAATCTTGAGAAGATTTACAAATTTTTAAAACAAAATGTAGAGTTTTGAAGATTTCGAAAAAAAGTTCTAAAATATTTTTCAAAGGTTTCAAGAGAATCAAAAAAACTTGCTCAAGATTTCTGCGAGAATGAGAAATAATTTTTTATTTTGAAAAATAAATTTTAAGAGAAAATTGAAAAAATTTCAAAAAATTCAAAACAAAATATAAGTATTTGAAGATTTTGAATGAAAAATTTGAACCTTTTTAAGAATTTTGAAAGGTTTCATCAAAATAAACAACTTTTCTCAACATTTCTGGACAAATTTAAACTTATTTTTCACTCAAAAAAATAAATTTATGAATAAGCTACAAAAGATTTTTAAAAATGTCGAAAAAATCTGGAAGATATCAAGGCAATTTTTGTTTAATTCTGAAAGATTTTTTTGAAGTTTAGAAATAATTTGAGTAAGTTTAAAAAATGCTTAAAAGTTCATCTCATTTGATAGAAATCTCATCTTTTTTATTAAAAAATTCAAGTGTTTGTTTGAAATTCATTCTTTTTTCTGTTGAAAATTAATCTGTTTTGGTTGAGGATTGAACTACTTTGTTTAAAATTAGTTTTTTAATGATTTCAACTCTTTTTGATTTAAAATAAAATCTTTTTTATTTGAAATAGGAAAAATTACATTTTCTTTTAGAATTCATCTTTTTTTTTTGTTTGACAATATAAATATTTTGTCGAAAATTCCTTTTTTTGGCAGAAAATTAATCTTCTTGGTCAAACATTAATCTGTCTCATTTGAGGATTTAACTATTTATGTTAAAAATTTGTCTTTTTTGATGAATTAAAATTTCTTGGATATAAAATTAAATTATTTGTTGTTTGAAATATAACTATGATATTTTTTGTCGAGAATTCATCTTTTTTTTTGGTTAAAAATTTTACTACTTGGTTGACAGTTGAACTACTTTGTTAAAAATTAATTTTGTTATTTGAAGTTTCATAATTCCAGTTAAAATTCATTTCTTTGGTGAAAAATATAACTATCTCGTTGAAAATTCGTCTTTTCTGATAGAAAATTAATCTCCATGGTAGAAACTATTGTTTGAAAATTCAACTTTTTGGTTGAAGATTATCTTTTCTGTTCAAGTTTTGATTTTACGTATCTAAAATATTCAAAAATCTTCGAATTTTCTCAAGAATTTCAGGAAAACCAATAACCATAACCCTCAAAATAAAATAAACAAATAAACATGAGAATAAATATTTATTCTCAATTTTTATTTGTACTGAAAATGGTCTTTCCCCTAATATTGAAAAAACTACACTCGCTAGTAGCGCGCAATTGACGTTGCTAGTTTCCAAAAAATTATTATTGTACATTGAATGCAGTGCAATAATTTTGCCTACTAAATATTTTATTATAATAATTTTTTTTGTCGATTTCGAATTATTTTTAGCTCCTTTTTTATATACATTTCATTTGATGCCAGCTACAATATTTTAATTATAAAATTAATTTATAGTTGTAACATTTTTCAAATGTGTATGTGTACATGAAACACACGTATTTGCACATGAGTAGCAATTTCACATGAATAAAGTTCAATTAAAGTGTGGAGTTGTAATAACTAATTATTATAGTTTCGTCACAGAAAAAAGGAGGTACACGAACTGAAACTTCGCTTTCACCAAGGGGAGCTCAATGCATGTACATCAAACACACACATATGTAAATGCTGGTTGCCTTTCCATTATACGAATATCCCGGCTTTTTCTGTCCTTTTCTTGCCTCGAATTCCCAACGAACTCGTAGAGGGGAATTTAACGGTTCACCTGTCATGTTTCGATTATAATAATAAGTCTCATTGCGACACACGCATTTGCTAACCACGTGATAGGAAATACCATTTTTAAACAATTATTTTCACACAGAAACATTAGAGTGGGCCCAGGTGGAAATTTCTGTATTCCGCCGGAGTTCACCACCGGCGCACCAATGGCCCAATGCTGGCCACCGGTACGGATAATCAGGCGCGAATGTACAGGGTGGCGAAAGCGGCGATCGCCTCCCCGGGATTTTCTCACTTACCTTCAATTTTTTCTCTTTCACTGGGAAATGGAGAAAGATTGGAAAAAATATTATTATTTGAAAGATTGCGAATCTCGAGCGTTTCCACTTTGTTTTTATTTTTAATTATATGGTGTTCATTTCACGAGCACTTTGCTTCCCGTTAGCGAATGTATTTGCTTCCTCATAGCGGAAGCATTAGTTATTGTTTTGAACAATAGACAAACTAAAGTCTTCATTTTGATCAATTTAAAAATAGAAATGTACAAAAAATTCAAAACTACAAAATAATACAAACCATTTTTTAACACAAAGACAAATCAGACAAATCAAATTTTGTATTAGAAATGATAATTTTTCGAGCTGGAAAAGGGAAGGGAAAAGTTCTGTCGCACCCTATCCCTTTGCCAGCTTTATGGTTTTTTTTTTAAATTGTCAGAATTATTCTATTTGATAATTTATGATCAAAAAATCTTTTCTATTCATTCGTCGCCAACTTCGAATTATGTCGATGAAAAAAGTTTTTCTGTTAGAAACAGATGATTCATATATTATAAATGAGCATAACTTCCTTAATCTTCAATAAAGTGTATTAATATTATAGATCAATCGACTTTCCTCGAATCAAGGAATCTTTTCCGTTCTTGCATCAATTTTGAGTTATGTTAGTGAAAAAAGTTTTACTATAAAAAATCGTGTTTTCAAATATTATGCATTACCATAGCTTACTTACTCTTCAATAAAATGTATTAATATTATAGGTGGGCCCAAGTGGGGAACCACACATAACAATTTTGTGAGGATCTTCACCTGAAATGATCGCTAGAGAGATTGATCAGCAACCTGGGTCGGAGCAGAGTTGCGGGATGAACGTGTCATTTGAATGAATAACACGAGAATTCCAGATCAATCTAAAATATCTATACCTGACACCTATATACCTATCTACCTTATACTTATATACCCACCATACACACTACTTTTTTCCAACCAAGCAAGTCACGCGAACCCCGAAAGGGAAATGGCTTAATGGTATAATAATAATAAAAAAAAGTCGATTCGACTCGAATCAAAACAACTTTTCTATCCTCGCATCAACTTTAAATTATGAGAATGAGAAAACTTTTACTATAAAGAACGATTTTAAAAATAAATAAATATAATAATAATAAATATAAATAATAATAAATTACCGTAACTTTTCTACTCTTTAATAAAATGTATTAATATTGTAGGTCAATCGATTCGTCTCGAACCAAGGAATCTTTTATATTCTTGCATCAATTTTGAATTATATTGAAGAAAAAAGTTTTACTATAAAAACCCGTATTTTCAAATATTATGCATTACCATAGCTTCCTTACTCTTCAATAAAATGTATTAATATTATAGGTCAATCGATTCGACTCGAATCAAAACAACTTTTATATTCTCGCATCAACTTCAAATTATGAGAATGAGAAAACTTTTAATATAAAAAACGATTTTAAAAATGAATAAATATAATAATAATAAATATAAAAATAATAATAAATTACCGTAACTTTTCTACCCTTTAATAAAATGTATTAATATTGAAGGTCAAACGATTCGTATTGAGCCAAGAAATATTTTATATTTTTGCATGAAGTTTGAATTATGTTGAAAAAAAAAGTTTTACTATAAAAAACCGTATTTTTAAATATTATGCACTGCCATAGCTTCCTTACTCTTCAATAAAATTTATTAATATTATAGGTCAGTCGATTCGACTCGAACCAAGGAATCTTTTATATTCTTGCATCAACTTTGAATTATGAGAATGAGAAAACTTT
>CAKNYM010045270.1:0-25430 GCA_932195095.1 Andricus curvator
TTAAAAACAGTTCAATTTTCGCGCCAAATTAATTGTGAACTGTTACAGGAAAACTTTTTGGTGTCAGAAGTGGGATTCCACAAATACGTCGCGGTGGAATCCCAATTTTAAAATAACTGAAAAAAGGAGACACAGTGATTAAAGTGAAAAGTGAAAAAAAATTTTTTGTTGATAGTGGTAAAAACTTGTGAAAGAAACTAAACGCGAAGCAAGAGTGACAGTGACTGAAAATAATAAGGCGAGAGAAAAAATTCCAAGGGCCCTATTAAGTGCAAGTGCTTGAATAAAAATAAATAAAATAATTGTTTATAATATTGGATGGTAAAATAAAATATTAAAAATTTTTTTTTTTCATTTTAACCATGAACTTTATTTGGGTTTAAAACATTATTTTAAATAAAAGGAACAATTTTTGCTCAAAAACATTTTATAATACAATATATATATATATTTTTTTTGGCCTTGGAATTAAGTTAAAATATTTGAAATATAACGGGATTCAGGACGTCGAGGGATTTCGGGTGGAAATCGGACGTAGCCCGAAAGAAGAAGACGAATTGGGATTATAGGGATCAGCGAAGGATTTCGGGTGGAAATCGGACGTAGCCCGAAAAGAAGAATTATAAGGTGCGGATCGAGGGAAGATAAAAGGATAGATGTGATGAGCAATAGCCGCGAGTACCTCCTCCACGGTTTTTGACGTGGTTTTTAAACCGAGAGGCTAGTGGTACCAATAATTACCAAGGACTCGCAGACGGTGGTTGCAGAGACCACGAGACATTACCTCACAATCACCGCAGGCTGAATAAGAAGAAGGACTAAGGATTGACCAGAAAATATATTTGGATTAGCAGAGAACTGAAGAGGCTAGCTTGTGAAACAATTTTAATTGATTTATAAAATTAGTGAATGTGTATGTGTGTGTATAAGTGATACAAAATTTCAAAATTATATAGTGCTGAAATAAATTTTATTTAGCTAGCCAATCCTCTAGAACTTCAAAAGGGTGAGTCAGTTCGCTGAAATAAAATTTGAAATTATTCTCTTGCCAGTCTCTCTCATTTATATCATTTTATTTGCATAGTGTGGTTGAGTAAGAATTAGATTTAAACAAAGTGTGAAAATTATTTAAGATGGCCGAAGAAAATAATACCCTTGATAGAACAGTGGAGGTTAGCAATGATGGTAATAACTCCATCATAGGTACCGGGGCTGAGGGAATATTAAATGGGGTAAATGCACCATCCACCTCTAATTTTAATAACCCCGAAATTAATACTAGAGAAGCAACTCCATCGGGTTATAATACTATTAACAACTCAGTTATAACGGCCCCTCAGCACCAAATACAGTCCATGCTAAATCCGAGAGTGGTAAGGAATTTGAATTCCGATTTTAATACCCCAACCCACTCTAATTTAACCGCGCAAGTGACAGGTAGTCCTTTGGTAGTTAACCGGAATACATTGGAAACTGGAGCGACGGGAAGTGTTCATGCTGGAGCTATGGTTGACGACTCTGGACTTTTTCCTTTGCCAAGTCAGGAGCCTTTAAAACCAATTCCTTTTAAAGCCGCACTCGAATTCATACCAAAGAATTTCGATGGGAAAAATATCCCTGCTAGCCGTTTTGTGCGAGATTGCATATACGCGCGTAATTCAATAGCAGCCGAAGATCGACAACATTTATTTTTAATTGTTAGATCGCGCATTTCTGGCAGTGCCTATAATTCGCTACTTGACAGGGAAATTCACACCTTAGAAGCCTTATTGAAACATTTTTACTGAACACCGAAATTTAAGCCAACTGAATTCTATGCTAGCAACCGTGGCACAAAAATATAATGAGAATGCCCAAGAATACGGAGACAGGGTTAGCGAAATTTTAAAAAATATAATAGAACTTGTGGAAGAGAAATATTCAATAATCGAAGCTGACTCGATGATTAGGTCAGCAAGAGACACGGCCTGTGAAAATTTTGTAATGGGATTGAAACCTAATCTAGTTTTGAGGGTACGAATGGAAGGACCTGGATCTCTTCAAGATGCCATTATGGCAGCTAGGAAAGCAGAATGGGAAGTTAACTTTGCTAAAGGCTTGATTAAAGGACGTGAGAACGATAAGAATGATAAATCAGAAAATTCGGAACTTTATAGAGGAAAGGGTTATCAGGGAAATAGATTTAGGCCCTATGGAGGAAATGCTTGGGCACATGCACTTGGAAGTGGTAGAGGACAAGGATTCAGAAGAGGTTTTGCAAACCCTTCAGGATCTCGGGGCAGGGGCGGAGTTGTCACTCGGGGGAGGAGAGGAGGCGCTCAGCAAATAGCTCCTTCAGTGGTCACCTGTCGCCGATGCGGCGAGCCGGGTCACCATGATTGGGGTTGCGCAAAGCCTAACGCCTCAAATCCTAAGACTTGTTATAAGTGTCTCAAAACAGGGCACTTTGCGCGAGAATGTCCGAATGGTAACTCCGAAGTAGTATGTTTCAAGTGTAAACAAACGGGACACTTCGCTAGGGATTGCATTTTTAAAAATATAGAAGAAAATAAAAATTTGAAATTTTGCAAATATTGTAAAGGCAATGATCATATCATTAATGATTGTAAAATCCTCGCAAAAAGGGTCGAGGATAGTAGAGCAGAAAAAGGAAATTCTTTAAACGAGTAATAAGTTCTCTGGATTGGTGTGACAGTGAACTTTTACCGGAAATTACACCCAGTAGGCGTATTCTATTTACTTGGGACCCAGAACGGCAAGAAAAATCCCCCAAAATCAAATTGTTTGCTGATGAAATGACTAGAAATAAAGGACTCTTTTTGGTAGATACGGGAGCTGAGCTAAACATAATCCATAAGGGTAAATTAAAATTAAATACACTCATAAATCAAGTACCCAAATTCGTTTTATGTGGAATTGGGGGGAAGTCCGTAATTACATTGGGTGAGGTTCTGCTAAAGATTAATAATAGTCCTTGCTCCTTTCAGGTGGTTCCTGATGAATTACCTCTCCCAGCCGATGGGATAGTGGGAATGCCATTTCTTAAAGAATCCTCGATCCATCTGAAAGACAAACAAATTGCACATCCATTAGGCACTTTCCCATTCACACCTGAGTTTAAAAATGTACACTTGCAGATAAAAGCTAGAACTAAACAAATTGTCACTTTACCAGTTACAAATCCGGAAATAGGAGAAGGATATTTGCCACTCGTGGATTTAGGACCTGGAATATATTTGGGTAAAGTTTTAGTTAAAGTTAGAAAAGATAAAATTACTTTATTTTGTATAAATACAACTACCAGGGACACTTTTCTCATTTTACCTCCAGTAACTTTGGAAGAATTTGAACTTCCAAAAACTGTTGCAGAAACTTCTATTAAAAATATGAAACATATTCCAAACCACGATGAGGATCGATTGGGCAGATTGATAGACTCACTAGATTTAACCGATTTAAATAAAGAAGAACGGGGTACCTTAGTTTCCATTATATCAAAATATACGAAGCAATTTCATTTAAAAGGGGATTATTTAGGATGCACCAATGTTATCAAACACAAAATTACAGTAACCGATGAAATTCCTGTCTATAAAAAGGGGTACAGGCACCCGCCCATTCATAAAGAAGTTATCATTAAAGAAACCGCAGATTTGCTTAAAAATAAATCAATCTCACCCTCAGATTCTCCTTATAATTCCCCTGTATGGGTTGTACCTAAAAAACCTGACCCTCAAGGCAATAAAAGATGGCGTATGGTAATAGACTATAGAGCCCTGAACGAAAAAACGATAGGGGATGCCTATCCCCTTCCCAACATTATAGACATTTTAGATCAGCTTGGAGGTGCTAAATATTTTACGGTACTTGACCTAGCACAAGGCTTCCATCAGATAGAGGTCGAACCCAAGGATAGATATAAAACAAGCTTCTCCAGTCCTTTTGGTCATTATGAATTTAATCGAATGCCATTTGGAATGAAAAACGCACCTGCGACATTTCAAAGATTAATGGATAGGGTACTTTCAGGGTTACAAGGTGTTGAGTTGTTTGTATATATGGACGATATAGTAATATACGCGAAATCTTTAAAAGAACATAACGAAAAATTAGAAAAAACTATTGGGGCGTTTAAAAACCGCAAACCTCGTTTTGCAGCCCGAAAAATGTAAATTTTTTCGCAAAGAAATCGTTTATTTGGGACATATAATATCGCAGGATGGTTTAAAACCAGACCCCAAAAAGTTAGAAGCTGTCAAATGCTTTCCTCAGCCAAAATGTCGGAAAAATATCAAACAATTCTTAGGACTAGCAGGATATTATAGGCGATTTGTACCCGGATTTGCTCTTGTAGCCAAGCCTCTCAATAATCTATTAAAAAAGGGAGTAGCTTTTGAATGGACATCAGATGTACAAGAAGCCTTTGAGAAACTAAAAAATATTCTCTGCTCAGACCTAATATTGCAATATCCGGATTTTTCTAAACCTTTTGTAGTAACTACAGACGCTTCAGAATATGCGTTGGGAGCTGTGTTGAGCCAGGGTCCCATTGGAAAGGATTTACCAATAGCATACGCTTCACGTGCGTTACAGGGTGCTCAATTTAAGTATAATGTTACGGAAAAGGAACTATTAGCAGTTATATTTGCAGTAACTCAATTTCGTCCTTATATTTACGGTCGAAAGTTTGTATTAGTTACAGATCATCGTCCCCTGGTATGGTTACACCAGCTGAATGATCCAACCTTAGGGTCAAGGTTAGCCAGATGGAAGGTCAAATTAAGGGAATATGAATTTGAAGTCCAGCACAAACCGGGGCGAGTAAATTCAAATGCAGACGCATTATCTAGAAATCCGGTAGTAGATTCCGTTGAAGATAATAATATGGATATAGATTCTGAAATTTCTGAGGATGAGGATCAGTGTGCTGGGGAAGTGCACGTCCTGGAGCGCACCGTGACTCATTCTGCAGAAAGAGAGAGAGAGATTTGGAACCACGAGTACCCAATAGAGAGACTATTTTTTGGTTCTTCCGAGAGGGAAGAAGTATGCGCCAAGATTGGTGCCCGCACAAAAGTAGGTGCGGAGGGGATGGAGATTGACACCAAGATTGGTGTGGTCATTCGGTCTGTGACCCCGGGGGTCAGTCAGGCTAATGCCCAGGGGGGTGCTGAGGAGGAAAATGCCTACCAAAGTCACGATGATGAGAGGTTATCGGTGACATCCCATAAAGCGGACAATAAAAGGTTGTCGGCTGTGTTCTCAGTTCAAGACAATGAGAGATTGTCTGTGGACATTGAGCATGAGAACGGTGAGAGGCCGTCTGACAGTGAGAGGCTGTGTGGCAGTGAGAGACTGCATAAAAACGGTGAGAGGCCGTCAAACAGTGAGAGTCTGTGTGGCAGTGAGAGACTGCATAAAAATGGTGAGAGGCCGTCAAACAGTGAGAGGCTGTGTAGCAGTGAGAGACTGCTTGACCATAAGGCGTGCGCACGCAGGTTAAAAAAGGGATTGGTAGAGGTAGTCTCAAATGAAAATGAAGATGATTATTTAGATGAGCAAATTAGAAACTCTATGGGAGGCGAGTATCAAATCTTTAGAAGTCCCGAAGTGATAGAAAAGGAGGATGAGTATGATGAAAGCGAAATTGTTAATGAATTACCTATTCAAGGTGAAAACTCGCAGGGTAGTAGAAATTTGCTTACCCCTTTATTTAAGATCAGTAGAGAAAAATTATGGATGAGGGAAGATCACTTAATAAATTTTACATCTTGTGATCACATATTAACCACACCTGTAGGTCGAGATTTGATGGATAATGCAATTATTAAATTGCAAAATTTGAAAAATGAAAAGGTGGAAATCGGACAGGTAATTTCCTTAAGGCATAAAAATAAAGCAATTTTTAATCTTTTTATCAAAGATAAGTTTGATGATAAAACTTATACAACTAATATCGAATCCGCGGTTTCAACCCTAAAAGATGCGGCAAGTGAATTAAAGATAAACTCATTCAGTGTTTCACGTAAAGGAAATGGTTTTGATAGAGTGTCATGGGAAGTGATAGAATTGATTTTCAAAACTTATTTCGGTACAGGAAATTTCCAAATTACTATCTGTACGGGGGAGGTTACAATCCCACCCGTAAATCAAAGGCCTCAAATTCTTAAAGAAAGTCACGATTCTGTAACAGGTGGTCATAAAGGAGTGTTAAAAACTTATGAGCGTGTTAAAGAAAAGTTTTATTGGAAAGGGTTAAAAGAAGATGTTCAAAATTACGTCAAAACTTGCGATTCGTGCCAAAAGAAAAAGTTAGTTAGGGTTAAAACGAAATTGCCTATGTGTATTACGGATACACCTTCCAGAGTTTTTGAAAAACTTCAAATGGACTTGGTTGGTCCACTACCCAAGTCAGATTCAAAAAATGAATATATGTTAACTTGGCAGGACTGTTTATCAAAATATTCAGGGGCTATTCCGTTGGCAAATATAGATGCTAGCACAATTGCAGTTGCTTTTGCTGAGCATTTCATATGCCGATTCGGATGCCCTGAATCAATTCAGACGGACCAAGGACCACAATTTATGAGTAAAATTATGGCAGGTTTTGCGGAACTTTTTAAAATTACTCAATATAAATCCTCTGCTTACCATCCACAATCTCTAGGAGCTCTTGAACGAAGTCACCACACTTTCGTGGAATACCTTCGTCATTATTGTGGGAAGTCGGACTGGGATTTGTGGTTGCCGTATGCCATGTTCTCCTTTAACACGTCGGTCCATGAGTCCACCGGCGTAACTCCCCATGAAGTAGTATTCGGTCGAAAAGCAATTTTTCCTTCCGAATTTGCTGATGAACAGATTCCCATTACCTATATCCAACTGGTAGACAATATCCTCAATAAGTTGATTACCACAGAATCCATGGTTCATTTTCGACTTGAAGCTGCAAAACGAAGATGTAAAAAATATTATGATAGAAAGGTCAATGAGATGAATTTTAAGGAAGGACAGTATGTTTATTTAATATTGGAAAAGAGAATTGATAAGTTAGGTGACCATTATGAAGGTCCATACAAAATTACCCGATTAGTAAGCGACTATAATGTCGAAATCCTTAAAGGAGATGGGACCACATCCATAGTCCATATGAATCGCATAAAACATGCGTTCTTGCGATATGACCCCTGAAAAATATCGATAATAATGAAAAGATAGAAAGTAAATTATTGTTAAAGTATATTAAGTATATACATAAATAATTATTGAATAACGGAAATTTAGATATTAAATTTACATACTTAAAAGGAAAAAATGAGAATCCCTATTGTTGTGAATAAATACTCATAAAAGAAAGTTTGTAAAATGTAAAGAAAATCGTTAATCTCTCCGGAGTAGAGATTTTAAGGGGGAAAGGATAATAATATAGGAATGAAGCCTTTCCTATATAAATTAAAATGAAGCCTTTCCTATAAGTATTAAGGGCCTATATAGAAATTTTTGAGAATTTTGCTTCAAAATAATTTCAAAATTATTTGAAAAATACCTGAATGAATCGAGACAATATTAAAATTAGCCTAAAATTAAAGTAGCATACAAATGCATTTGATCAAAATTAAAATAAATGTTATAAATTAAGGGAATTTAAAATCTACTGATTTACAAGAAGAAAATTTTGGAAAATAAAAAAAAAAAGAGGAAACGATAGTTTATTAAATTTTAAATAGAAAATTTGGGAAATATCAACTATGATGTTAATTTATTCTATTTAAGTTACGATAGGATGTGAAAAGGATTAGAAAATTTGCTTGAAATAAAGCAATAAACAAAAAAAAATTAATTATGAATGAATAAGTAACGCTATTACTTTAAGAAAAAGAAGGGGTTATACAATTTTGAAAAAAAAAATTTGTTGAGGAAATTTCAATTTTTGAAGTTCCTAAGGTGAGAATATGCAATTACGGTAAAGATTTTATTTATAAAATTCAATAAGAAAATCTTGTAAAGTTCAAAAAAAAAAAAATAAAACTATTTTTATATTTTTGTATTACTATTATTATAATTATAATTATTTTAGCCTTAAAAGTGATTTTTAAATATGCATTTTGGTGCTTGAAAAACTTATAAGCTGAAAGATAAAATATAAATCTTAAATTTAATCATCTATATCCAATTATAAAATGATTTGACAAGAAATGTATTAAAATTTTTGTTTTGTAGGAATAATTTTAAAATTTTTATATTTTACATTAGAGAAAGAAAACTTTTAAGTTAAAATAAGACTTAGAAAATAGAAAATCATACAAGAGAGGGTGCATAAATTTGTTAAGAAAAAATAGATTTTACGACTTTCAAATTTAAAGAAATTGACTAGGTCATTTAAAATGGGAAAGTAGACCCTTCAAAGTCAAGTGCATAGAATGCAGATAGAGTATTAGACTATTAAAGAGAAGGAAAGGGAGAGCGAGTAGCGGCGAGGCAAATTCTCTCGGGTACCACGTGCTCTTAGATTTGACTCCTATTTGATAAGGATTCAAGATTCAAACAGAACAGCTGATTAATAATAAATAAAAGAAGCAAATTTTGACATTATAATTAGAAAGGATAATAACGAGATATTAATCTCGATTCTAATAATTAATTTCTTATTTTAATTACAAGATCAATTTAAAGGGGCAGAACTTTATGGGTACGAAATTTTGCGAAAATGTTCGGGCCCGCTCACACCATAAACTAGTGTTAGACGGTTTATATTTTAAACTCGCAGTATTTTAAATCAAATCGATAAAGTGAGCCTCGTGGCTATCAAAAATTAATTTTATCCAATTTAAAAAAAAAAGTGTCTAATAAAAATGGTTGTTACATTAAAAATAAATGAATTCGGAAAGAAAAATAAGTACACATACAACCAATGGGTGGTATAAAAAAATAAAAAAAACGGAATTTCTGTATTTCATGCACCAGGTATGTTGGCATTGAAGTTTAGGATAGTTTTTTGTAATAATTATAAAACAAAGCGAGGAAATGAGTTTTGAAAAGAAATTTTGATCACATGACCCCTATATTGATAAATTTTGCTAAATCTATGGAAGTTCTTTGTTTGAATAGAATTATCTTTTATTAAATTCAATATATGCCTAATTAATGATTAACAAAAACAAACAAATTATTTTTGAAAAACTATATTTTCAAAATACCAGGACAAATTAAATTAATTATTTTAAATCTTTTAATTACAATAGAAAGTATTTAAGTAAAAATAATAAAAGCTAGATTTTTCTTGATTACTTAGACTGTAGCTTTAATGCCTCGGTATTTTGGAGGAAGGTTGAAGGAGTAAAATTTTTGATAGATATGAGGTAAAGGACTCAGGTGACTTGACCTGTTTCAGAGTCCTTTTAGAACTTAACAAATATATATATATATTGGTCTAGATTAAAAAGGAACTTAAAAAATTCCCTACCTGTATAGAATTGGCGTCCACCTTTTCACTTATAATATTCACAAATCACGTGCCAGAGCACTCATCGTTCATTGGCTGGGCGGAAAGTTCACATACGTAATTGTCCAATGCGTGGACAGATCCCGCGAATTTCAAACTTAACTTAGGTTCGTTGTAGCAATCGTAATACAAATTTCTGTTACTTTGAACACAAGAAATATTTTACGCAATTATAAAGATAATTCAGTAAAAGCCGCGCTATGGCGCGCCTTTTTCTTAAGGGGGGAAGTGTAACAATCTGTGATTGTTCATTAATGCCCTTACTGTCCACTAGGGGCAGCACCACCCGGACATGCGAAAAGACATGAGATATTAAAACCTCGTTCAAATCCATTTTGGTTAGAAGTAGATTTACTAATGGGATTATTAAATCATTGATAATTATTTGGGTTAATAAACAATTGAATAATTTATAGAGAGAGACTTGGTATTTTAAGAAAGCGAACTGACTCTGTAGTTTAAGAAATTTCTAACGCTGAATTTCATTTTGACTTTATGATTTGTGTGTAATTGGAAAAGAATGTTGTTTGCTACAAGTTTTGTTTTCAGCTCTAGTTTAGAATGCGGAATAAGTATGAAAGAAACATAAATTGAATGACTTCAAAGGAGTTTTAGGAAAGAGGGTTAGTTAGACTCACAAAAGATAACTTCGAGATTTCGTGCTAGAATAGTTAAAACAAATAAAGAAGCCATTGTTATTAACTAGTTTGAACCAGAATCTAAGCTGATTTTTATTTGTGCGAAAGCTGTAAAAACTAATGAACTTTTTATTACTGTTAATTATTTGACGTTTTTGATAGTGAAGCATGAAATGAGATTTGAGCTTAAATCGAGGAAACGTGGTTAATGGGTATTTTTCAAGAAGCTAACTAGGCCGCGATTTCATCATGGGTTGACGAGGAATTAGGTCATGCTTTAGTCAAGTTGGGGGTGTAAATATGAATTCTGATTGGTTGGAAGTATGGGTATGATTGAGAGTAGGATTGCGCGGGATACCCCTGGATCGCTGCGCGATCCAGGAGCCCGCGAGCAACATTGATGTTCGATATCAGAATCTTATCCGCTCGCGACGCGAAACTTTTGTCTCCGATGTCTCTATATGTATTAGTATAGAAATTGGACTTTAAGAAATTACAGTGAACAGATCTTGAATATATTCATTCTTAAATTCAAAGTAGTTTTGTGTTTTTATTTGTATTCAACCTTATTTAGCTTTTAAAGCTGCATCTATTTTCCGTTTTTATTTATTTATTTATTTCACGCTGACTATTGAACTATTTTATCAACGTTGGAATCGTCAGAGTCGGAGGCATGGGCCAGAAGAGCTTTCGCTCTTAAGTGGAAGGAACTCACTGGAGGGCAAATTTAATAAACTTAAATTTAAAAACAGTTCAATTTTCGCGCCAAATTAATTGTGAACTGTTACACCACGCATTCAGCAGCGCCATCTATTGATCAGCGGCATCGATACTTTAGACTCAGTAGGTAAGAAAGATTTTGATTATACAGTGCGCTTCTATACCATCAGAAGACTTCAGACCGCAGCGACATCTCTCGGAACGCTGGCGTACTAAACGCGTCAAAATACCGGCCAAACTTGTGAAAAGTGGCCACAAAAATTCTCACCCAAGCTTGACACAAGCTTAGCACCAACATTGGGAGACTTGGACACAATCTTCACCCAACATTGACCCAAGTTTCGGTGCTGTTAGGGGATCGACTTCAAATTTTAACCACATCTTTATAATTGCATTTCGCAGAGAAGTACATACGGAATTTTCGATAAATTTAAAACTTTTCATTTTCTGAGCATTCTTATACGAATTTTTTCACTGAAAATTCGACTGTTAACTTCACATGCCTGCCATTTTCAGATAAATCAATATTTTTACATTTCCATATGTACTTCTCTAGGTATTCTTATGTAGATTAACGGACAATTTTTTATTTTGTTATATGTTAAAAATTGTGGCTGCTATGTGTCAGGCCGCGGAGCCCCTAAAAAAATGCTTCGAAAAGGACTTAACGGAAGTCGGCCATGTTGCTTCAAAAAAAATATATATATATATATTTTCTGATTCTTTGATGTTGGAGCTTTATTTACATATAATTAGTTTTTAAAATAAATTAAGTTTTCATACACAAAAAATTGGTGAATATACCCATGATTTCGCTCCCGCTACTGTGGCCATACCCCAAGGCGCTTCCTCAGGCTTGATTTTTAGCCCATGTATTACAAATGACATGTTTAATCCTACAAGGATAAATTGTTCGATGTAATATTTTAACCACATAATCTCAATGGCATAATACACAAAAAGAAAGTCTCCATTTTTTGAAAAATGGTCTTGTTGTTTTGTTTTTTTTTCTAATTAATCGAAAATGTGCTTCATTTATGGGTCTGGAAACGAGAATTCCGCCACCGGGAAAGTATCCACGATGTACCGAAAACAGGCGCTCCAAATTTCCAGTGCACAGCTGGCTCCTGGAGCGTGAAAATTTTCGACGATACTTAAACTCAGGGGGTCGGTCGTAACTCATCCGACCTTACTATTGTTAGAGCGTTACACGATTCGAGCCGGTTGAACAATATTGATAATTATTAAAATATAATGAAATTGAATTTTTATATGCTGCATTAGGTTCATCACATAATGACGAGACGATTAAAAAAAGATAGAAAAAAATCGGTTAACCCTTTCAATTTCTATTGGGAGTTTTGGTAATTTTGCATTTTATTTAAGATTACTTTCAATATTAAGAATATTGACTTATTTTCCTAATCCTTTTTTTCCATTTTTTCCAATTATATCATTTTCAAATTTTATCAGCTAATAAATATTTCATCGATCCATGTTTTGCGCAATTTTAGAGATTGCAACAGTATTCATTGTCAATACATGAATCAAATAGTTGACATTTGAACTAAAAAAGATTAATTTTGAACAAAACATTAAATAGTTAAATTTTCAGTTAAAAACCCCAAACTGATGAATTTCCAACTAAAACCCTGCCGATGAAACAGCACTGAAAAAGCACTGGCGAACGGCACTGGGCCGCCAGTGCCGTTTCAGTGCCTGTTTGTGCTGATTTCAGCACCTAAACCGCACTGAGGGTGATGCGACGGTCATATAATGGTTCTATTGTATTCGTCACGTACCGGACAGGCAGAGTGGTTTACAGCAGTTGGCCGCTACCAACCCGAATCCCTTTTTAAAATTTTCTTCAAATTATTAACACTTTTTTTTAATTTATGAACCTGAAATTTATGAATTCTGAATTTCTAACTTTCGCAGAGGTAATTTCACAAATTTTAATTTTTCATTTTTAATCCCTTTCAGCTGGTCTACTTGGTAGCCTATTCGCAGGTATAAAGGGAACTTCTGCTGGCATTTAAAACTGTAATCTGAGTAGGTTTAAACGAGCAGCACTGAAACGGCACTGGGCAGTGCTTTTTGAGTGCCGTTTCAGTGCTGTTCCATCGGCAGGGAATAATGAATCTTCAACTGAAATAGCTTAATTTTAAACAAAAAAGATGAATTTTTAACTACAATGATCAATATTTAACTGGAATAGTTGAATTTTCAACCAAGAACATTAATTTCGACCGAAAAGAACGAATTTTCGACAGAAAAAGATAAATTAACAACCAAAAATTGAATACTTCAATTTTCAGTTAAAATGTTCAACCAAAGAGATGAATTTAAAAGTGAAATAATGAAATATTCAACCGGGATAGCTACATTTTCAGTGAAAACAAAAATTTCCACCCAAAAAAATGATTTAAAAAACAAGTTACATTTTCAAAGAAGGTGATGAATTTTCAACTAAAATGATCAATTTTCAACTAGAAAAGGCTAATTTTTAATCAAGTAGTTGAATTTTGAACTAAAAAAGATCAATTTTTAACCAATTAATGAATTTTTCTACAAAAAAATACGAACTTTCAACTATAAAACATAAATTATCAACCAAAAATGGAATAGTTAAATTTTCAGTTAAAAAAGTTCAACCAAACAGATGAATTTTCCACTAAAATGATGAAATATTTGACTGGGATAGTTACATTTTCAAGTAACAAAAATGTCAACAGAAAAAACTCATAAAAAAATAGTTACATTTTCTAAATAAACTGATAAATTTGCAACTAAAATGATGAATCTTGAACGGGCATACATGAATCTTTCAACTAAGTAATTAAATTTTCATGAAAAAGATGATGAAATCTGAAATAAACATATAATAGTTGATATTTCAACCAAAAAACAATTTAGTTTTTAATAAAAAACAGATGAATTCAACCAAAAAAGACATCTCAACATGAGAGGTTTATTTTCGACCAAAAATAATGAATTTTCCACAAAATACATGATGTTTCAACCAGATACTAGACTTTTCAAATAAAAACGATCAATTTTCACACAAAAATAGAATATTTACATTTTCAGTTAAAAAAATTAATTTAAAACAAACAAAAAGAACGAATTTTCCAGAAAATAGTTCTATATAGTAATATACAGTAATATTCTACGTCTACAAATGAATGAAGAATCATTGTCATGCAATTTCATAATGCAATTTAAGAAACAATTAAGCTTCGTCCGGGAGTATGAGAACACCTAAAAAACAATCAATTAAAAACATTAAATTTCAATCAAGAAGATTAATTTTCTACCAAAAAAGACGAATTTTTAAGAAACTTTGAACGAAAAAGGTAAAATAATTTTCAATTTTAATTTAAAATGAAAAAAACAAACTTCAATTTCGATCTATTTTATTATTATCTTAAATATGAAAAAATATGAATATTCAACAAAAAATTAAAATTACATTTTCAGTGTACAAAATTCATTTTGAACAAAAAAAAACGAGTTTAAAAAAAAATTATTTTTTAACAAAATAATGCAAGATATCTTCTTATGAAAGGACAAAGTACCTATCAGACCTGGATATCAATCCGAGCTACACTTCATCAAAATTGCATGATAATAGCTCCTTTCCCTTTCGAGATATGGTGAAGAGAAAAAATTTACACACACACACGAACATTTTTTAAAAACTTTATTTTCGAGCTCCTGGGGTAGAATTATATCAAAATATGTCAAAAAAGTATATTCGAAAATTTAGGTCCTTACAAATCCCCATATATGAGGAAGCAATAATGAATTGATTAATCATCAATTGAGTAATTAATTAATTACTCCGATGTGCAATTATCTGATCTCCTCGAATCTACTTTTGTCTTTCGGTGAAGACAAAAGTAAATCACCCGCCGACAATGAATACTGTTAAAATCTCTAAAATTGCGCAAAACATGGATCGATGAAATTTTTATTAGCTGATAAAATTTTAAAATGATATAATTGGAAAAAAAAGGATTAGGAAAATCGGTCAATATTCTCAATATTGAAGGTAATCTTAAATAAAATGCAAAATTACAAAAACTCCCAACAGAAATTGAACGGGTTAACCGATTTTTTTCTATCTTTTTTTAATCGTCTCGCCATTATGCAATGAACCTAATGCAGATATTAAAATTCAATTGCGTTATATTTTAATAATTATCAATTTCGTTCAACCGGCGCGAATCGTGTAACGCTCTAACAATAGGAAGGTCGGATGAGTAACGACCGACCCCCTGGGTTCAAGTATCGTCGAAAAATTTCACGCTCCAGGAGCCAGCTGTGCACTTGAAATTTGGAGCGCCTGTTTTCGGTTTATCGTGGATACTTTCCCGGTGGCGGATTGCTCGTTTCCAGGCGCATAAATGAAGCACATTTTCGATTAATTAGAATAAAAAAAACAAGACCATTTTTCAAAAAATGAAGACTTTCTTTTTGTGTATTATGCCATTGAGATTATGTGGTTAAAATATTACACCGAACAATTCATCCTTGTAGGAGGAAACATGTCATTTGTAATACATGGGCTAAAAACCCCCTATTGGAAAACCCTGTACGGGATCCCGTGACTGTTCCTGTCCGTGTTCCTTTGCTGGAACTAGGACCAGATCTAGTACAAGAAACGTTACAGGGTCAGAATAAGAAATTGAGACACGAACCTGTACACAAACATGTACAGGAACATGCAGGAAACGAGGGAACCCTTACGGGAACGTGTATACGTCCTAAGTGGCGACGAATGAACATGTAGGGGTTCCTGTAAAGAATCTAGCACGGTTTCCGCCGTATCAGAAAATTTTTAATATAATAAATTTAATGATGTGAAGGAACATAGATACATATCTTCAATACATTGCCTCTCTTTATATCCTTGCAGATTCAACTCACTAGCGAGAGAGCTAGGACGTAGGTCACCCTGGTGGATTAGTTTAAATACGGTTCCTGTACAGGATTCGGCACGAAATCCTCTACAGAATCCTGTACAGGAACCCCACTAAAAATAATCCGCCAGGGTGCTCTAGGGCTTAGCTCTCTCGCTAGTGAGTTGGATCTTCAAGGTTATAAAAAAGGCAAGATATTACAGATAATTATCCAACGGCCATACCACGCTGAAAAACCCAGTTCTCGTCAGATCACTGAAGTTAAGCAGCGTTAGACGCGGTTAGTACTTGGATGGGTGACCATTCAAGAATACTGACATGACTGCTGTTGGCACATCGTGGGTGTGGTGAGCCCACACTTGTAGTTATTTATAACTACAAGAAAAACCTAGAAACACTACCCGAATCGGGTAGTGTCACGCCTACCCTGAAAGGGAAATGGTTTAATGGTATATATATATATCCATGTTCCTTCACATCATCAAAATAATGACAATAAAATTTTGCCGATACGGAGGAAACCGTGCTAGATTCTTTACAGGATCCCCTACATGTTCATTCGTGGCCACTTAGGACCTGTACACGTTCCCGTAAGGGTTCCCTCGTTTCCTGCATGTTCCTGTACATGTTTGTGTACAGGTTCGTGTCTCAATTTCTTATGCTGAACCCGTAACGTTTCTTGTACGAGATCTGGTCATAGTTCTGGCAAAGGAACATGTACAGGAATAGTCACGGGATCTCGTACAGGGTTTTTCAATAGGGCCAAGCCTGAGGAAGCGCCTTTTTCTGACCATCTTTCTCTTCCTAAACGTTTTTTATGCAGTAAAACAATAAATTACTTATTTTTTTTCAAAGAAAAAGCCCTTAAATAAAACTATTTGCCACTTTTTTCAGCATCAAAGTACCAACAAAATTCCAACCTAATACCTTAATTCTTCATTTTCTACAAAAATCCATCACACTAAATCTTTATTTTGCCGGAACAGAATAATTTTTTTAATGAAAACTTTTGTATTCTTGTTCAGCCTCTCCATATCTCGGGAGCAAGTTTTTATTATTTTTTTTTTATTGAAAAATAGATATTTAGTCGCCATCCAAAGACAATTTTCAAACCCCATGAAATTTGACCATCAAAATTCTTAAATGATTTACTCGGAATTGGTTAACTTTTTCTAATCCAACTAATCTTCTCCCAATTCTGCAAGTCAATACATCGGGAGAAAGTTTTTATTTTTTGTGTCAACTGAAAATTGCACTTTTTATCGTGATTCGCAAGCAAGCCTGTTCCAATTTTAGGAAGTTTACAATCTCAAAGTGGCAGCACTTTGAGATTGTAAACTTCCACATTCTATTTCATGGAACGGGATAATATTTTTTATTCATACTTTTTTGGCCTCAATTTAGAAAGACATCAGTTCGGAAGTAAACTTTTGTTTTATCTTTTAACGGTGATTTATATTTTACAGAATGTTATTTCGCTTTTCTGAAAAATTCCGATTTCGTTGGTTATCTAGTTATGTACTGCTACCCTTCAGGTATTTAGAATGTAGGGGAAAAAGTATGAAATGTGTTTGAAAGGTTTGTATTGGATTTTTTTTGTATTCGGAAAATGACACTTTCCGCGGAAATGCCCATATATGGACTGTGAAAACGTCAACTCAGTTGGAGAAACAACGTTACATTATACTGGGTTTACAGACAGGTAGAAAGAATAGGCTAGCCAGATATGCTAATCGCTTTGATCACTGCAATTGAGTACGGCCACGGAAACAGCCTGGCGCCATCTGTTGCCTAAAAGCGGCAATTTCTTAGGGATGAATTCCACTTGTTGACATGCGATTGAAAATAAATAAATTTATACTGAAAATAAGAGTTTAACTATCAAATACCCTTCTAGAAATAATCGATTGGACACGACCCTGGCGGACCGAACGAACGGAACGGATACGCTACAGCGTATCCTTACGGGGATTTATCAGCGTTATAAAATGGTTGCCCAGTTTCCGGCCGCACGGTTGACGATTTTTGTCTGATATTTTGCATACCTCATCTAAATATTGGTCTCTTTTAGTGTCAAGTCTCGGTTTTTTGAAAAAATGTTTATATTTGACGTTATAAACAAAAAGAAAAGAAGAATAGAAAAAAAATGCAGTGACGCTCAGTACTAGCTGAGTGTGTATTTTGGAGGCCTGAGCCTCGACCCTCGTCAAAGCTACGAGGAAGACGCCCCCGTAGCGCGAGTGGAGAATCTCGAGCGCGTCGAATTACCCGAAACGAATGAACCTTTCATTGTCATGAGGTGCAGGCCGGTTCAAAAAACTGAAATTATGAAAGCATCGCGTAATTCAATTTTAATTATCATAAATAGTTTATTCATATAATTTCAAGAAAGTGAAAAAAATATTCATGAAAATCGGTTAATATTTTCAGTAATAATAGAAATGTTGAAGTGCAAACGATAATATGCCTACAACCTTCAATTTTGCCCCAATCCGCAATTATTTTTTTTTTAAATTGAATTGCGCTAAATTTCCAAGAACACCTTAGTCAGAGATTGTTGCATTTTCATTTGTTTCGTTATTATATGTTTACTCGAAGTATGAGAAAATCGAGATTTTGCACAAAATCATTATTTACTCTTCAATAGCGGTTTGCAAATAATGAGAATCATCTTAAATCGACGTAAGAGTACTCCCAGAAGGCAAATAATTTGATTATTGTCTGTTTTTATTGTTATAAACAAATGACATTGGGAAAAAGCCACATAGTGTAATTTTTGTTGAACAAAAATTTGTTTTCGGATGTAAATGTTGTAAACAATTTTTTGCAAAAATTTGGATTTTGTGGTTTTTTCTATTTTCGTTCTTCCTTCATTATCTGAAATTATGTAGATATTCGGAAAAGTGACATATGTTTGATTATGTGTGTTCAAATACAATAAAAATACAAACAAATAGTGTTCTTGATTTTTTAAACCAATGAAATAAGTGAATATAAAACTTTGTCCTGGAAAATAATTTTTTTTGCACTGAAACTGCTTCCAATGTTTGTAAGAGAGATTTACAGTAACTGTTTCTATGTACAATTCACAATAAACAGTTGTTATTATTTAATTTTAAATATTACGATTCGTAGGTAGTTAACAATATTGTAATTTTTATTGGAAAAAGTTTATTCTTCTCTGGAAATAGTTTTAATTATCGTGACAGTGATTGTCAATTTCTATAAAACAGTATAAACAATTTTTTTTGAAAATTGTGGAATTTGTGCTTTTTCATTTTCGGATTTTCCTTCATCATTTGAATTGCTACAGATATTATTGAAAAGAACGTAGGTTCAATTATATTTCTCAAAATGCAAATCCTACACAAATGAAATAATTGAATACAAAACTGTGGCTTTTCGGCCTGCACAATACTTTTTTTTGCACTGAAATTGCTTCGAATTTTTGTGAGACAGATTTGCTGTCACTCATTCTATGTAACAATTAACAATAAAAACTCATTCATTTGTAATTAATTAATAATAATAATAATAATTAATAATTTTTCATGTATTTAAAAAAGCCATTTATTGATCCATTTAGCAGATCAATAAATCGGCTACCTAAGGTCCAAAGACGCATTATTTTTATTTTATTTTTATTTTTATTTAAGGACAGCTTGCACGAGACATATATAATACCTAATGCTAGCTGCGATATTTTTGTTTAGGTCAAAAGACCTGTACAAAGGGGTTGAATTTAACGATAAGCTACTCTATTACAATATTAATACAATGTACAAAATTTACACTACGGGGACATTATAAAAGCCCTAACTTTCAGTACAGTGGACAAGTATTTAGCGACACGCAATAATTCTGCACTGTAAAAAAATCTTTTGTGATATTTACAATTAGATTGTAATTTCACGAGCAGTGTATTTTAAATTACAATGTATAACCTGGTAAATATACCAATGTCGCTCCGAAATTCACGATCTACTCCAACTTCACCCCATGGAACAGTATGGGCACGTAGTCAATTTACGTTAGTGAATAAATTTAAATATGCTTATAAATTAACACTTTTTTTGGTAAAGTTGCAGTATCTAGCATAATTTCACACACGGGTAGTATTGTTACGTCTTGGCATCCTGAGAAATTACAAACAGGACATAAATCGACAACCCATCGACAAACTGACAGAAAGACATGGCGCTTTGGACTTTATCATAAAATTACGTCTCAGAGCCTCTAATATTGCTCTAATAGTGATGAGTTCTATGTGAATAAAAAAAATATGTCTTTTTTATTCAAAACGATACATGAGAAAAGTAATATGCGCTTTATTTATCCTGATACAGTGTTTGAAAATTTATAACCTCACGAACATAACCTAAAAATTGAAATGTGGTCCTGACAATTTTCGTCCTGCATTTTTTTTTACAAAAGTGTGTAAATTTACATCGTCGCACGTAGGTCAAATAATTTCCATCGTGGTACGATGTAAAATTACACCAACTTTTTTTACAGTGTGTTTTATCCGGGGAATTTAGGAGCGCAATCCAGAACGGACCAGAGGCTGCAAGACTAACCGCGGACTCGAAACAATCCTTTCTGACATCCCTATACATAGGGCATTCTGCCAACAAATGAAACAGATTCTCCTCCACTCCCAGGTTGCAGATTGTGCAGAGTTGCCCCGTAGTGTATCCAAAAGAAAGATCCCTCAATGAGAATCTACCACTCACGTCTCCCATAAGACGCACCTGGGCAAGAAGTCTAACGTATCTAAACGGTATTCCGCCATAAAGATACTGCTGTCCCATGGGAGCAATCCATAGGTGAGGCATCACCTGAAGAGATCATATCTGACTCAGCCTGTACAGGTCCGCATCTCTAAGATAGGCCTCGAATTTCGCGAGGATTAAATCCTTATTGTTCTGTAAACTTACCAAGTTCAAGCCGGACCATAAGGCCTCCATTCCACACAACGTGATAAGATGTTTTAGTTGCAGGACCCAATTAAACTTGGGAACTGCCCTACCTGCTTCCGCAAGGACCTCTAGACGTTTTAAAAAAACTTTAGGAAGCCTCTCTTCAACCATACCCAAAACCTTTTCTAGCCAATTTAAGGCCATCTTTAATATGTTGTATGCTAGTGGAACACGGCCTAGTTCCAGTCTCAATGCGTAACCTGGAGTGTGTGAAGGCAGGCCCAGAACTCTCTTGAAGAAAGTAGTGTGGATTACCTCTACCTCATCACAATACCTCAAACCCCAGATCCCTATGGCGTAAAAAAGGACGCTTGAGATAAGGCTTTGAAATAAAATTAGTTTAGAGCGCCAAGATTCCGACTTGGCGGCTCGAAGGACTTCTAAAGATGAACCCACGGCTATCTTAGCGGCAGTAACCCTTTTGGTACACGGCAAAGAAAAGGTACCTGAGCTTCCAAAAAGCTTGCCCAGGTAGGAATCTTCCCGGACAATCTCCAATTGAGTGCCCTCAAACGTAAAATTTGGTATCAACGGAGGTCTGCCCCTGTGAAAAACCATGGTCTTGGTCTTGGATGTATTGACTTCCAGATAATTCAACCTACAATATTCTGCAATAGCATTAATTTTTCTCTGGAGATCAATCCTAGTGTCAGCAAGTACAACTATATCATCAGCATATGCCAAAAGGATAACCTCGATCAGGTGGTCAATTGAAATTCTCCTAAGGCCACGACTCAACAAAAAACTCTCCATATCCCCGATTGTTAAGATGAAGAAAATTGGGAGCTCACTAAGAAGGACTCCGCATTCCACGTCAACTGGGGACGTGGTGCCCTCTGGAGTGCGAATGGACATTCTAGCTGCATCATAGAGACTTTTTATTACCCTAATAAATTTTGTGCTGACACCTAGGCTCAATAATTTTCGCCAGAGCAGATCATGGTTGACTGAGGGGAAGGCTCTCTTGAAATCAATAAAACAGGCAAAAACCTTACGACCAGGAGTGGAAAGATGGATCTGTACGATGGAGCTCAAAACAAATATATGGTCCATACAACCTCTGGCCGCCCTAAAACCCGCCTGATATTGCGGCAAACATTGACACTCATTCATCCACGCCACCAATATGTCCAGGAGGATACGCGTGAATATTTTAGCAATAACGTTTACTAACGCAATGTCTCTATATGAGGCTGGGTCCTTTTTGTCACCCTTTTTAAATAGCATTCACGTAAGAATATTTGCCCAATCTCAGGGAAACTCCTTATTCTGCAGACCCTCCTGAACAAACACTCAAGGTAATCCACTCCTAAATCGGGAAGCGCTTTATAAAATTCCGCAGAAATGCCATCTTCACCTGGCGCTTTCCCTGGTTTACATTTGCGTATGGCAGCAATTATTTCGTTTTTGGAAATCGACCCATCCAGGAGAGGATGTGTGTTTACGGACCAAGCAAGGTCAATTCCAAGTTTAGGAGGGTACAGAGAGTTCGCGAAGTCTTGCCACGTTTGCAGGTCGATACAATTTCCATACGTAGGCCTAATCTTAAAAAAGTTGACTGCCCTCCAGATTTCTGCAGAACCTCTGGCTGCCTCAAGAGAATTCTGGAAAGCCTTCTCGTAGTTTGCCTTCTTAGCGTTCATAAGAGATATGTACGCCCTTTTATCTGAATTATATTTAAGGATGTCCACTTGAGCAAACCCAGACACTTTACAAATCCTTAGACTTTTTTTACCTTTTTCCTACTGTTAAGACAGGCCCAGTCATACCACGGTTTTTTCCCCACAAAAGAGGAAGAAGGCCTAGCAATCATACCCGCTCCCGACGCCGCTTTATTAATAGAGGATATGAGATTCTCATTCATTGTATGCACCGTGACCGTATTCCAAGAGTGTGGGTCAGAGAGCGACAGCCTATTAAGAAATATCTCCCTCTTAGCCTCTCTCCATATCAGTTTCTAAAATCATATCACTCGTACTCGTATTCCTAGCTTGAACAACCCCCTCCCTAACACCCATTCGTACATTTGACACTTCTACGCAGATCGGAAGATGATCGGAGCGAGTAGCAATAGGAATCCCTTTAAAATTTTTGATTACATTGATTGAAGTAAGAGCGCAAGCCGCGAGATCAATAGTACTCCCACTCCCGCAGGACAGGCGAGTGTAGCTTGCCGGCCAATCACCACCGAATCTGCCATTAAGGAAAGCAAAGCCATGCACTTCCAAACATTCAACCAAAGCAAGACCCCTTCTGCACACGTCACGATCCAACACGGAGCTTTCCGCAAATGCATTTACCCCCTTCGGGAAGGCTTCACAAGGTACCTGGTTTAGATTACCAATACGCGCGTTAAAATCCCCACCCAGAATTACAGGAATAGAAGGATATAATTCCTCTAGCCGCGCAAGTACTGAATCCAAACTTTCGCAAATTGACTCTCTGTCTAGCCGCGGCTTAAAGTATATCAAGCCGACTATAAATCGTGATAAAGAAAAGGCGCACTTTATGAAGATCCACTCAGGGGATATATCAAGGGCTTCGCAAGCATACCGTTTTCGGTTTACAAATATGACTAAGCCATCACTTGCTCTACCAAATCTACTTACTTTTATTGCACTCGCTGAGAAGCATTCATGATGAGGGAGCCAGGAGGGGAGGGCTACAGGAGTCAAGTTTCACATACGCAAAGAATATCGCTGTCCAAGATCGCCGTTGAAATGTCTCCCAGGTTAGCGAACCCATGAGAGTTCCAGAAGACAATCCGAATGTCTTCCCCCGCCCCTAAAGTAGTGTCATTCGCTCTTCTTGCGAGAGTTTCTGGTATCTCTTCGGGGTGTCGATTTCTTGTCTTGACTAGACGAGAGTGGGCCATCGGGATTCTGATTTCCGGAGAGTAAGTCTGTAATTGAGCCAGTCCTTGTCCGTTGGCTTTTCCCAGTTGAGGATGCTGAATCAGACCCATATCCATCTCGTTTCGGCGGTCTTCTTCTCTGTCTCCTGACGGTGTTCCTCGCAACGAGAAATGTCTCCGTTGAACTAGGAGAAGAGCCTGTGCCCATCGAGTGAATGTCGTTCTTGGATAGGGGTTTTCCATTGTATATTAAATCTTTCCCCTGATTGAGACATCGTACCCTTCTTCCGACAGTTTCCTCTTCGTTCCCCATAGACGGTTTCTCAATTGTCTCTCCATCTTTGACCTGTCGCTTGTCACCGAAAGACCTATAATCGAAATCTCTTTAGCCCTTTCAAAAACATGAGGCCTATGCGATGGCGAGCCTAGCTTGATGAGGACTGGTCTAGCCCCTGGATTTCTTCCTAAGCGGGTGGCTGATTCCACCACAACCGACTCCACCTTGGCCTTGGAAAATACGTCGCGAACGGACCATATAAGGTCTTTATTAACAGTTTCATTATCCTTGAGCTTGTGCATTATTATATTTTTTGCACATGCATCTCTCCGGAGGTGAAGAACTTCCTCCGTAAGTAAACTGACATCATCTTTCAGCGCGAAATTTCTCCTCTCAAGCTCCTCGTTTCGGATCTTCAAAGCCTCAGCCTCTCCTTTCAGGATCAAAAGATCATTTTTAATCTGTTCCACCGAACCCTTTAGTGTGGTCATATCGGCCTTAGTTGTCGACGTATCCTCTTTTATGGAGGTCAGGAGAGCTTCAAATCGCTCAACGTGCGAAGCTGCCATCCCGGGTTCTACCATCTCACAATACGGCAGTGTACAATCAGCTGATTACACGTGAGCGACTGATGTTAATTGGACAGATAGTACGGAGAAGCACTGCAAACACTCCACTTCAAACACGGTTTTTACACCAAAACAGATAAAATCCAATTGCACCAACAAAGCACCCGCGAGATCGACACCCCCGCACCTTACATGCCAAAAATCAGATCAAGCTTTAGTCAGAAAACTAGAATATTAGGGAAATTATTCGGCGCGACACCAAGCGTGACCAGCAGGCATGCCGCCATATCCTGTAATTTATATCCACCGCCCATTAAGAAAAAATCTTCCGATTGCCGAAAGCCGAGTCATGCCAAAACTTTTTATTTCTTCATTTCCATTGCTTATAAAATGAACAAATTGAATGACATATGTATCATTTCCCAGAATATCTGAATTATCTTCAATCATTCAGAGGAGTCCAGGTTTAAAATAAGATTGCTTATTTAGAGATGTCGCTACACAAATTTCTTATAGCAATTGTATACTGCAATAATAAATAAATATAAATAAATAAATAATAAATAAAATTTGCAGCAATTTCAGTGCAAAACAAAGTATTGTGCAGGCCGAAAAACCATAGTTTTGTATTCACTTATTTCATTTCTTTAGGATTTGTATTTTATGAAATATAATTGAACCTACGTTCTTTTCAATAATATCTGCAGCAATCGAAATGATAAACGAAAATCCGAAATTGAAAAAGCACAAATTCCACAATTTGCAAAAAAAATGGTGTATAGTGTTTTATAGAGATTGTTACTGGCAATCACTGTCACGATAATTAAAACTATTTCCAGAGAAGAATAAACTTTTTTCAATAAAAATTACAATATTGTTAACTACCTACGAATCGTAATATTTAAAATTAAATAATAACCCCACATAGCACACTTCCCGAAAAAACCTGGTCTTTTCTTAAGACTT
>CAKNYM010045271.1:6331-63138 GCA_932195095.1 Andricus curvator
TTATCTTTACGTTGTTTAAGGTTGTTTTTACACTTTAGAACATTTTTTATCACGAGGGGTAGGTATGTATGACTTAGGGATAGTTTTTTGGGATACGTATTATATGTTTTCGGAGAGCAAAAAAAAAGAAAAAAAATCTCTCCTACTCTTTTATTTCATTATAATAATTTTCAATGAGTTGTCATAGGTGGCGGCGCTAAGTGGACGTCGTGCTAGCGCCGCCACCCTTATCTCGAAAGTTTAAGAAGCAAAAAAATTTTTTTCAGCGTAAAATTTGCACAAAAAAAGCAAAAAAATATGGCATTTCTCATTTTTCATTTTGCCTTGGTGGCGGCGCTGAGTGGACGGACCTCTTTAAAATGTCGCTAAATCCAATAAAAGAAAATATGTATTTGTCCACCAATCCTCTTTTAAAAGCGAGAAAACATGAGTAAATTGTGCCCATCTTCACAGACTCCGCAGAGTCCAATGAAAGTCAATTTTTCTCTAAATATGCTGTTGAAAAATCGAAAAAAGTTAAGTAAATAATTACCGTCTTTAGGAATTTCGCAAAGACCAATAAAAGACAATATTTTCCCACTAATTCTATTTAAAAAGCGAGACAAATTTGGTGGATTATTCTGATAACTTATTAGTAAAAGATGCAGATTCCAAAGTCTATAAAATATTTTTAATTTGAACACTTTGTGCTGGCCTTGAAGATATTTAATTGCCTCTACGGCGTAGTATCCACACAATCTCAATTATAATGATTCTGAAGGTTTTGCGGCTTATCACTTGCGGAGTAAACGTACAGCGTTTAGTATATATATAGCAGTGAACATTTCCCAGAATTCTCAGTCTTTGCTGACGAAATTAATCTTGAAAAAATGAAGTTTCTCGTCAGGAATCTACTACTCACAATCGTATTTTACTTTAATTTTCGTGGTAAGTATGGCTGATATAATATACTTATTAATGCTAGTATAAAAAATATCACCTATTTTCAAAACTGAAAATGTTAAGCTAAAATTCATTGGGATTACCTCCAGTTCAGTCTATGCCACGTGGAGCAGTGCTACCAGATGGGCAGCCCGGAATGCGCAGACCCGAAGTCCTGCACTCTGATAGGGCCTGCTATTCGAATTGCATTTTAAATTTATATAGAGAAATTAATGTTATTCGTTAAATTTGTATCATCCACAAACATTGATTTGTTTTTTAAATAAATTTGAAATGCAGTTCGAATAACAGAGCCAATCAGAGCGCGGGACCTCGAGTCTGCGCATCACGGGCTTCCTATCTGACAGCATTGCTCCACGTTGGAGATCGTACGTTGGCACATGCGCAGGCTATTTTCAAGTTTGGGTGACGTGTCAAAGCTCCATCTGGCAACCCTGGTGGAGAGCTTGAACATATGGACAGGGCACCTACCGGGAGTGTACTCTACTCGATCATGGAACCATTTGAATTAAAATATTTAGACTCAAAGACGCTCTCATTTTAGATAATTGTCAAATTTCATATTTTCCCATTTTCATGCTTCCAAATTTTTGATTTTTTACATTTTTTTAAATTAAAATTTGCGATTTTTTAATTACGAATCTTTGTAAATCGGAATTATCTAATTTTATAAATTTGATTAAATGTAATTCCAATTTCGTTTAAGTTTATATGTTCCAATTTCAAGTTTTCAAATTGTATACTTAAAAAGCTTAAGTAATTTGGGTTAAAATTTTTGGGTGCACTTCCGAAAAGCGCATACCTCCAATTAATTTGAAACTCTGGTGTCCCTCTGTATTTTTAGGCGCTGATTACGAATATGATAGTGAAAATACCCGCCAATTCGATTTTCTTGGTGAAAGCCATTAAAAATCCATTAAAGTCATGGTTTTTCGAATTTATCTCGGTGATAAATCTAATCGAGGTGTAGATCAAATTAAAATATATATTTTTTATTCCTCGCACTTTTCCTCCCAGATTGACAGTTTCTGAAAAATCGCTATTAAAGTTTAGTAAGTGCAACAGGCTTGAGTCCAGTAAGTGTTTGGCCCTTCTGTGACTGGTCACAGAAATAATGTTGGTCAAATCCCTACCCCTTTCCAACGTCTCGTGGGGGGCGGGAATTCACCTCTGTCACTAATCACAGATATAATGTAGATTATAGATTACATCCCTACCCCTTTCTAAAGACTCAAGTCTGTTTTACTTACTAAATTTCAATAGCGATTCTCTCAGAAACTATCAATCTGGAAGGAAAAGTATACGGAATCAAAAATGTTTATTTTTATTGAATCTACAACTTTTTCGAAAACTTTTCCGATATTTCCTGTATTTAACAAAGTAAATTCGGAAAACCATGACTTTAATGGATTTTCCATAGTTTTCATCATAAAAAATCAAACTTGCGGGTATTTTCACTAGCATACTCATAATCAGCTCATCAAAATACGTAGGTATACAGAGTTTCAACTAAATTGGATGTATGTGCTTTTCGAAAGTTGATCCAATTTCTCTCCGGCATTTCTTGCCGGATTTTAATTTTCTATTCCGGAAAATTTTGCCGACCCTAAATTTTCCAGTCCGGTGAATTCTGGCGTCAATAAACTTTCTTTTCCGGCAAGATTTGTTTTAACTTTAGCTAAATACTACAATATTTTATTATCCTATCATGAAATAAACAAGATTAATTTGTTAATACACGCAAACTGTTGGGTTCTCCAAGAAAGGCATCTATTAGAGTTGTGAAATTTTTGTTTTGTTTTTGGGGTCTACACGCAATTGAGCATTATTGCTTTTATATAATAATTAGAGATTTCGATTCGGCATGATTTTTTGCATCAGAAGATTACTAGCAGGCCATGTTCCATGGTTCCTATCATACTAAAAAAATTATTCATGTATCAAAATTTTTAAAACTTAAGGAAAATAAGCTCAAAAAATCGTCATCGTGTGATATTTTTACGAAAAAATTGATCCTTTTGGCCCCTTACAGATCGCAACAATTTTCGTAAATTTTCTTAACAATATTTTTATGTTCTAATGTATGTTCAACTAGAGATATAACTTGTGAAGGTACAATAACCAATTCAATCATATTTTTATTCTAAGCACATTTACTGTCGTTAGTTTTTATAAAATGCATATATAGTGCCAAAGAAACGTTTAATCTCGTATTTAATAGGGATTTGAAAAGTTAAAAACATGTTATCCATTCATATAACAAAAGATTAAAAGAGATTAAGCAAGATTTTATGGGCTTACATTAGATTGCATTGTAGATCTAAAAATTACAGGAATTATAAGGGATTGCATAGATTACAGGGAATTGAAAAAGTATTATAAAACATCTACATAGGATTATACAAGATTACACAAGTTACATGGGATTTCATGACAGAGTGTACATTCGATTACAACAGTGTTTAACCCCTCGATCAATAGTTGAGTCCTCCAACAGCGCAAATCACTATTCTCAATAATTCACTATAAATGATATAAAACTTTTAGAAATATTTTGTGACCTACTCTAGCATAGCGTCACCTACATTTAAAAATCGATATTGTCCGTTTTTAACACTTCTATCTAGAATTTCTCAAGTTTGAAAAAGTCTGAAGATCTTTGAAATTTCAAAATTTTTAAAGATTTTCCACTAGAGATTATTCAAGTTTAATTGCTAATTTAAAATTAGTGATTCCTAAGATCTATATTTTTGAATTGTAAACCATTAAAAGAATCAAAATTGAAATTGTTTCATTTTCAGTGCTTCAAATTACAATCTTTAAGCATATTACATTATGAGATTCTCTGTAATCTCTTTCTAATCACAATAATCTTAATTTGTTAAACAGAATCAAATTCTGCGGGAATTCACGGAACAGGTTCATCAGAGCCAAGTTTGTCTTCCCATAACCCACCTAACGAAATCCAAACAGTCTATCTTCACTATCATCAAAGGGATATTCAGGCGTCTTATCGCATACGGAACGGCCGTCGTATAATACTTGAATGTAAGGTTATAGGTCAACATGATGGTATACCAAGTCCCGAAAATAAAAAGGATATCAACTTTATAACTCGTGCTCTTATGTATGATGGCATAACATATTGTGTGGTATATGAAAAAGAAGATGGAGTAGTTTTGGGAGCTAAGTTTCCACCTTCGGATGATCAACCGTATACAGGTAAATTAATATGGCCAGAATATAGCATAATATTGTTGCTGCACTGAAAATAATGGTTTAGCTGTTCCAGCTAAACGTGTAGCTGGGTTTCGTCTTATAAGAAAATATGGCTGAGAAACCTAAACGTCTAACTGTTTTAATTAAATTTGGTCATCTAGAAATTTTGTAGATAGAAACATTTGGCTAAAACAGCTTGATATTGCGGTAACGCAGGTAGATATTTAGGTATTACAGCTATATTTTCTTAGAAACCGAAATCCAGCTATGATGTTAGCTGGAACAGCTAAACATTTTTTTCAGTGGGTATACCTAATGTCGCCGCAAAAAGTCGACGACCCTGACTTTGAAAAGCTCTGCAGAAAAAAATCTCAGAAAATTGTAGTGAATTTTAGACAAATCTGCTAAGCTTTCTAGCTAAAATTATGCTTTCTTAAGTTTTGTAAAAAAATTTTATTAAGAGCTGTTAACCAAAATACGGAAAAGAAATGCTGATGTTGGGCCCACTGCACAGGAACCTGTACTTTCACATGATGCAAGAGCTAAGAATATGGTAGACAAAATTTGAAAAACTTCTGGTAAGATTGACAACGTTTTTGGAATGCGTTACAGTTCTTAAATTTTTTGAATATTTAAAATTGTAGCTTTTTAAGCTATCCAGCGTTCCAAAAATATTTTGGAACACACCCGAATTTTTTCAAGATTTTTCATTATATTCTTAGCCCTGGCATAATGTGAAAAGGGATTCCTATGCAGCGGGCCTAACTCAGCATTTTTCTTCGTATTTTGGTTAACAGCTCTGAGCAAAATTTTTCTACAAAGCTTAAAAAAGCATATTTTTATTCAAAAAGCTTAGCAGATTCGTCTAATCTTCACTAAAATCTATTCAAAGTTTCGCAAAAATTCAAATTGGGTAAATGAATTTAGTTGATTTTTTTATTAATAATTAAAGTTTCTAGTTTATTCATAAAAAAAATTAAAAGTGTAAGTCATTCAGTTTAAAAAGCAAAAAACTAACATTTTAGTAATTAAAAATTTAACGTTATTGTATACTGAAAGAACGTTTGAAAGTACTAGTACTTGATAATTTTGTATTGTAGTTGAACCATTTTGTCGAATATTCGCCTTTTTTTTGTTAAAATCTATTGTTTTTGATTTAATATTTGGATTTTTTTTCTTCAAAATTCCAACTGCTTGATTGAGAGTAGAACTACTTTGTTAAAAATTCTGTTTGTTGAAAATTAGTTTCTTTTCCGTTAAAAATTATTGTTTTAAAATAAAAATGTAGCTATTCTATTTTTGGATGAAAGTTTACCTTTTTTAGTTGAAAATTAATGTACGTATTTTGTTAAAAGTTCTTCTTGTTCCTATTATAAAAGTAATTTTGTTGTTTGAACATTCATCTTCTTGGTTGAAAATTTAATTTTTCCTTGAAAATATAACTATTCCATTTCTGATTGAAAATTTATATTTTTTAGTTGAAAAATTGAACTATTTTGTGAAAGATTCTTTTTTTTATTGAAAAGTAGTTTTTTGAACTGAAAATGTAAATTTCCCATTTTTTGTTGGAAGTGGACCTTTTTTAGTTAAAAATGAATTTATTCACTTGAAAATTGATCTATTTTGTTTAAAATTCGATTTTTGTTTAAAATCATTCTTTGAACTGAAAATTCAATTATTCTGTTTTTTGTGCAAACTTAATTTTTTACCTGGAAATTAATTTCTATATTTGATGATTCAACTAATTTGTTGAAATTTATTTTTTGTTTGTTACAAATTCATTTTTTTGACTGAAAATATAGTAATGCCTTTTTGGTCAAAAATTTAACTTTTTTAGATGAAAATTTCTACTAATTGGTTCAGAATCTATGTTTCTTCTTGGAAATTCGCTTCTCTAGTAGAAAATTAATCTTCTTGTCAGAAAATTTATCTTCTTGGTTAGAAATTTAAATATTTCATTTTTGATTGAAAACTTATCTTTATTAGTCGAAAATTCAACTATATGGTCCGAGAATAGAAAAAGTTATGAAGACACGTACTTTGAAACGTTTTCTCAGTTGAGACAATAATGTAGTATTTGTAAAATTCAGAACTGCGCCAGAAAAACTTATAGTCATTGAAATATTTAATTTTCAATTTTCAAACTGAATGGCTTACATTTTTACTTTGTTTTATGAATTATAAATTATTCATTTTATTTATAATGAACAGATTTTGAATAATTTGTACTCATTTTAATGGATCTTTACGATTTCCAAAGAAAATATTTCAAGGGATTTCGAGGGATCCGATAGAATCTCAAGAGATTAAAAAATATTGAAGGATTCCAAAGAATTTCAAGGATTTTCATGAAATTTAAACGATTCGATTGAATCTTCAACAATTAGGTATTTTCACTTCAACCACCAGCTAACTTCACTTCGTTGAGAACTAAGGGGGAAACAATGGACCAAATGCATGGGCTTCGGTCTATTTTTCCCTATTTTGCTAACATTTTCGTAAAAACTAATCTTTTCCATATGAATGTTTTTGAAAAATAGTTTTTATTTTCTAAGAACTATTGATTAAAATAATAAAATGGTAATAATTATTATAAATTTAAAGGTGGTTTTTCGGGTTTCAATCGTGTGCAAAACTACGTATCTCGCCGACTTTTCGTGAACATTGCAGTTCACTTCTTATATATATTCTCTACAATGCCTGTGATTGGCCAGGGCGCCCCATGGTGGGGACTGGTCGAGTTTGATTGGCCAATCAAGTCTTTTCCAAAAAACGCGGGAGGACGGAAATCCAAATCGGATTGGTATCATATCCATTGTCCCTATTGATGTTATTAGGGTGTTTTAAGATTTCGATTGCTTCTCTATGTTTTCTTGGAAAAATATTCTACGTTTTTGCGATGACGGTTGTTTTGTCAAATAAAATGCTATGTCCTGTTTCGATATGGTGCTCAACTGGTGCTGATTGCGTGAAATGTTTTAGGCTGTCTTTACTTTCATGTTCCTTCAAACGTTGGCTCACCGCGCTCCCGGTTTCTCCAATATAGACTTTGCCACAATAACAAGGGATTTTATATACTCCCGGATCACTGAGAGGTGCCTTTTTAATTTTAGGGTTGTTTAAAAGTTGTCCTATTTTCGCAGGTGGTTTAAATATGGTTTGGATGTTATGTTTGTTAAGAATTCTTCCTATTTGTTCTGTGATACCTTGAATGTAGGGTCTGAAGGTGGTCGTTTTTCTCTCTCTTCCTTTAGTAGAGCTGGATATTAGGGTGTAATTGATTGACGAAATCGAAGAACTTGTGTAGTTCATCTAGTCTATGTCTCCAGATGACAAAAGTGTTGTCAATGTAACGGCACCAAAATTCCGGTTTAAGGTTGAATTTGTTAAAAATTTTAGTTTCTAGATTTTCCATAAAGATGTTGGCTATTACAGGTGAGACTGGAGATCCCATTGCTGCTCCTGAGGTTTGTTCGTAGAATTGGGTATCAAAAAGAGAAGTAGGTATTAGTAAGACAGTGTTCTATCAAAGGTATGAGATTGGAGGGGAAGTTTGCAAAGGATTTAATAATATAGATTGTATCAGAGATTGGTACTTTCGCAAAGAGAGATACTACGTCGAAATCACGAGAATGTCTTGGGGTTCAATGTGAATCTGTTGTATCTTTCTGATGAAGTCAAAAGAGTTTTGCACGTGTGTGATAGAGTTTCTGTGAAAGGATTAAGTTCTTTGGCGAGAAAGCGTGCTAGGTTGTAAGTTGGTGAGTTTATTGCGCTGACGATCGGTCTGAGTGGAATGTTGTTTTTGTGGATTTTTGGGAGTCCGTAAAGTTTTGGAGAGATAGGATTAGTAGGTATTAATTTAGATATTGTTTCGCTTTCAAGTTTTGAGTCTTTTAGAAGGGTTTTTGTTTTGCTGACTATTGCTTTTGTGGGGTCTTTTTTAAGTTTTTTATATGTAACGTCTGTTAGAAGGTCCATGGTTTTGTTGTCATAGCCTTCTTTATTCATTATTACTGTTGTGTTGCCTCTGTGTGCGGGTAAAATTATGATTTCTTTATTTCGATTTAGTTCTTTTATTGCTGTTTTTTCTTGTTTTTTTTTTAAGTTTAAGGAGGGAATTTGGGCTTGGCGTAAGATGGTGGTCGTCCTACGTCGTATGTCATTCGCTTTTTCGGGTGGAAGGGTATACATATATTGTGGATTTCAAATTACTGATGATTTCTTCTTTGGGGATTTTGGAGAGAGCTACTGCAAAATTATGTCCTTTAAATACACCTGAAATAATTTAATTGCTGAGAGGATGGATAGAGATGTTTTTACTGTGTTAGTTAATGGTGCGCGCATTACTGGAAGTAATTTGTCAACTTTTATTTTTTGTTTTTGAGTGGAAAGACCTTTAATCCGTTGGGATTGGTCAAATGATATGCCGTCCAATGTAGACCAAATGTCAAGTTTAAGAGTGTTTGATAGGAAAAGGTGAAGTTTTAATAGTTTTTTGGAGGTAGTGTGTAAGAAAAATTTGGTATGTTGTATTCTTTCTTGCAAGAGAAGCAAACTTGTTTTATGTAGAATTGATTTGGATTCAGATGTTCCCAAATGGTTTTTCAACTGTAAGAATTTTGGGACGATGTTATTGTCCCTACACAGTTTTAAGGAAGCTAAAGATGTTATTAGCTTAGCTTGAAAAGACCTGAACTTACTAAAAGTGTTAGTTTTAGTAAGAAAACTCTCCCCGTAGAGTTCTTTAATAATAGATTTGATGCTCTCAAGATGATTCATTATGATAAATTTAAAGGTGGTTTTTCGGATTTCATTCGTGTGCAAAACTACGAATCTTTCCGGCGTTTCGTAAACATTGCAGTTCACTTCTTCAGGGCTGACCTGAAACTGAAGTTTCATGTTATGTATGAGAATAAATATAACAACAACATAACCTGAAACTTTTTCAGGTCAGCCCCGAAAAAGTGAACTGCAATGTTCACGAAACGTCGGCAAAATTCCTAGTTTTGCACACGATTGAAACCCGAGATACCACCTTTAAATGTATTACAATGAATCATCGTGAAAGCATTATGTAAATCTAGTAACAATCATTATTTATTACTAAGATATTACAAAAATAATGTTTCCCCCGTGCATTTGGTCCATTGTTTTCCCCTCAGCACTGAACGAAGTGAAGTTAGTTTGTGGTTGAAGTCAAAATACCTAATTTCGAAGAATTTCAAAGATTTCTAGGGATTTAAATGGTTTTTTCAGAGAACTTTAATGAATAAGCTTATTCCAATTCAAATATTCAAGAAATGTCAAATGATTTCTATTTATTTCAATGGATTCTAACGATTTGATATATTTCAAGGGATTTTAACGTGTTGCTAGAGAACTTCAGGGAATAAATTTAATTCATTTTATTTTCAAGGTATTTTAAATGATTCATACAGATTTTTAACTATTTATTTTTTATGGGATTTCGAAGATTTCTAGGGATTTAAACGATTCTTTAGAGAACTTTAATGAATAAGCTGGAATAAATTCAAATATTTAAGAAATTTCAAATTATTCCTATTTAATTTAATGGATTTTAATGATTTTCAAAGATTTCAAGGGATTTTAACGTATCTCTAGAGAACTTTAGGGAATAAATTTTATATTCAAGGGATTTAAAACAATTTATACAGATTTCTATCTATATAGTTTTCCTACTTTTTATATGAATTCTTTCAATATTTTGCTATAATCTATTTTAATACTGATTAGGGATTATCTTATAATCATTTCTTATATAATGATTTTCTATAGTAAATTTCTGATAATTGCGAAAAAATCATAGGAAAATCATCATAGGTCTATACCCCTATAATAATCTTGCTATGATATTATTTCTCAATGGCCATCCAATTTTATGCAATCTCTGTATAATCTATAAAATTCTATTTGAAATCTATAAAATCCATTAGATCTTGATCAATCTCATGCGATATTTTTCATCGACATATCTGCAATCTTTTGCAATCCCACGGAATCGTGCAATCTAGTTTGCACCAAAATGCCGAGTAATCAGCCGCTTAAAAATATTAACTTTTTATTTTATGATTTTAAATTTCGAATTCTTGGAGTTTAGAATTTTCTAATTTTCAAAATATAATTATTTCTTTAATTTGAAGTTTGTTCAAGTTCAGAGGCTACAATTTCAAGTTGTCACATCTCATACGATAATAGCTTGAGTAATTTGGATTTGGAAATAATTTGAAAGCATTTAAAGATTCATTTTTTTCATCTTTTTAAAATCGCAAACATGTATTTTATTTTCAAGGTAATCCATGCGATTTCAATCCTAACCAGTCGACATGTTTCATGACTTATAAGGGCCTAGACTTTAAGGTGAAGCAGGTTCCTCATGAAGAAGTCCCGTTAAAGATAGAGCTTTTGCCTAAAAATGTAAGTAAACCACAACAACCATATGTACGCGCATATGATGTCAAACCCGTCTTTGTTCATTTTGGTGGCTTATACTTCGTGATGCACAAAAGACATCGAGTAAACGGTAAAGATGATATAAAAATTGTGGGAGCTGATATTGACATACGAGGGCCGGAACGACCACGAGAGCTCTACTTATGATGAACAATGCCAGTACATGTAATTATGTAATATTTTTGGCATCTGAGTTGCTGAATAAAATCATAATTAACGAAACATTAGTCTTACTTACTTATAGTTTAATGTTATGGTTGTTGAAAAAAAAAGTAAATTTTCACCGATGTCTTTAATTTTATTCTGCTATTCGCAGGGTGCACAGTCATTCCCCTATTCCCCTTTTTCCAAGTTCCCATTTTTTCCTCTATTCTCGAAAAAGATTTCCCTTTTTCCCCTTTTCTCTTTAAATATACGGTATTGGAATAAAACTATATATGGTATTGACCGACATCAAGTTCAAGTAACACAGCCACACAAAAAAAAATCTTTTTTCGGATTTGGAGGTCAGACCATGCTTACTATAGGATTTTGAGGTCGCTGAATCCGAATCCGTGGTCCAAAAACCCCCAGCACGTCAGGGTTCTGACATAACCTCAAAAAACCTCATAAAACAATCTTTTTTCGGGTCTGGAGGTCAGACCATGTTTCCTATATGTTTTTGGGGTCGCTGAATCCGAATAAGATGTCCAAAGAACCCCAGCACGCCAGGGTTCTGACATGAACTCAAAAAAACTCATAAAAAATCTTTTTTCGGGTCTGGAGGTCAGACCATGTTTCTTATATGTTTCTGGGGTCGCTGAATCCGAATCCGAGGCCCAGAAACCCCTAACACTTGAGGGTTCTGACATAACCTCAAAAAACTTCATTAGGAATTTTTTCCGGTCTTAAGGTCAGACCATGTTTACTATATGTTTTTGGGGTCGCTGAATCCGAATCCGTAGTCTAAAAAACTCCAGCACGTCAGGGTTTTGATTTTCAAAGAAACTTGTGAAATTTATTCATCCGAATTACGTGTGTCTGCATCCAGGGCACTTCCTCACGGTGACGGCGGGCAACGGAATGAGTCTGTGATCCGGCTTAGTCCCTGTATTACGGCTTTGAAGCCGTCATGGCAGGCGCACGCAAGCGTTTTACGATGCAGATAGTCGAATCCTCAGGATTCGGATTCAGCGACCCCAAAAACATATAATAAACATGGTCTGACCCCCGGACTCGAAACAAATTTTAATGAGGTTTTTTGAGGTTATGTCAGAACCCTGACGTGCTGGGGGTTTTTGGGCCTCGGATTCGGATTCAGCGACCCCAAAAACATATAGTAAACATGGTGTGACATCCAGACCCGAAAACAGATTTTTTATAAGGTTTTTTTTTTTTTGAGGTTATGTCAGAACCTTGACGTGCTGGGTTTTTTTACCTCGGATTCGGATTCAACGATCCCAAAAACCTATAGTAACCATGGTCTGACCTCCAGATCCGAAAAAAAGATTTTTTTTTGTGTGGCTGTGTAATTAGTCAAATAAAATTCGAGAACCAATCGTTTAGACTATTTAGAGGAATATGTAACAAGTTGTGCCGAATATCAAATTCAGTTGAAAATTGAACTATTTTTTGAGAATTTGTTGTTTTTGCTCGAAAATATAACTATTCCATTTCTGATTAAAAATTTATTTGTTTTAGTTTAAAATTCATTTCTTTAGTTGAAAATTGAACTATTGAAAATATGTCTTTTTTTGTTTAATTCATAATTAGTGTCTTGATCTGAAAATGTAAATTTTCCATTTGTGGTTGAAAATGGATCTTTTTAAGTCAAAAACGCATTTATTTAGTTGAAGATTAAACTATTTTGTGGAAAAATTGATTTTTGTTTGTTTGGAATCATTTTTTTAACTGAAAGTTCAACCATTCTTTTTTTGGTTGAGAATATTTTGTTTTAGTTGCAAATTCATCTCTGTAATTGAAGATTGAACGACTTTTTTGAAAATTAATTTTTTTGACTGAAAATGTAGGTAAGCCATTTTTGGTTGCGAATGTAACTTTTTTAGTTGAAAATTTCTACTATTTGGTTTAAAATCCATGTATTTGGTTGAAAATTCGTCTTTCTAGTAGAAAATTAATTAATTAATTTTTGGTTAGAAATGTAACTATTTCATTTTTGGTTCAAACTTTATCTTTATTAGTCGAAAATTCAACTATTCGGTACCTGGGTTTCGAACTGGTCGCTGTTATTTGTAAATAAATCCCGGGAAGTTTCCGTGACAAAAACCATGTAATAGAGGAAAAGCGATTATTACTGCTGAATTGCGAATAAATGGAGTAATCCAAAGGTAATCCAAAGGATTTTAAGAGATTAAAAGAATCTTAAGCGTCTTAAAAGAATTTGGTGCAGGAATTTAAGGAAATGTGGGAATTGTCCTTGATTTTATTTTTGATACGGGAAGTGCACTTCATTTGCTTATGATTTAAAATTGTTTATTGCCCCCTTTCAGCTACTTCAGCTACTCTTTTCTTATTGAAAATTAAAAATTCAAAACATTATTAAAAAATTAAAAAATAAATTTTTTAAATAAATTGCAGTATTGTGCAAACTCTGGTTTGAGAAACGTCGGAAGGCCAGACTAAGTAGTTTACAAAATAAGTGCGATCAAACACATAAGAAATATCTCGAGATTAGCAAAAGTACAAATAGGCTCTATAGATCCAAGAAAAGGGAGTGGGAAAAGAATAAAATACTAGCAATAGAAGCGCATAATAAACAAAATAACCCGCGTGAGATGTACAGGGGAATCAATTCTATAAGGAAAGGCTTTCAAAGTAGAACGGAAGTAATGAGGGACGAAAATGGCAATCTAGTAGCCGATGCGATAGAGAGACTGAATTTATGGAAAGATTATTTCGATAAACTATTAAATGTACGCGAAGCCCCCGTTGAAGGTAATCTCGGCGAAATCCACACTGCTGATCTATTAATTAACGATCCTACTGATATAGAAATAGAAATGGCCATAAAGAAGTTGAAAAATAACAAAGCCGCGGGCATCGATGACCTACCGTCAGAACTGATAAAAAATGGAGGCCCTTGCCTCACAAGGCAAATTTGTAAATTGATACGCGCAGTTTGGAAAACAGAACGCATGCCGGAAGAATGGAATACCTCTATCATTATTCCCATCTTTAAAAAAGGCGATAAAACTAACTGTAACAACTATCGGGGAATTTCACTTGTGCCCTCGTGCTACAAGATCCTGTCTAATGTTATCCTAAGTAGACTAACTCCTTTTGCCGAGGAAATCATTGGGGATTACCAGTGTGGATTCCGCCGAAACCGATCTACAAGCGATCAAATGTTTACAATTAGACAACTGTTAGAAAAGAAATGGGAATTTAAAGAAGCAGTACATCAGCTATTTATCGATTTTAAAAAAGCTTACGACTCTATCATACGCGCGCGAATGTACTGGATCCTAGAGTTCTTGGGTGTGCCAAGAAAATTGGTTAGACTTATCGAAATTTGCTTAAGCGGCAGTAAGGGTAGAATACGCGTAAACGGTAGTTTATCTGAAGAGTTTTCGATCCGCGATGGCCTGAAACAGGGCGATGCACTTTCGTGCGTCCTTTTTAACTTAGTTTTAGAATACGTGGTTAGGCAAGTGCAGGCGAATCCGACCGGTGCTACCCTCAATGGGGTAATACAAATTCTTGGATATGCGGATGATCTCGACGTACTAGGGGATGATAAAGAAACGGTAGCTAAAAATGCAGAAATCTTGATCGCAAAAGCCAAAGAGATTGGCTTGGAAGTTAGCGAATCGAAGACAAAATATATGACCGTCGTCAGGTCCGGACAAAGTAATCAAGACGGGGATCTAATGGCCGGAAATATGAAATTCGAAAGGGTTAACGAGTTTAAATACCTCGGGTCTATTATAACTAGCGAAAATAAGATTAAAACGGAAATCAATGCGCGGCTACACGCTGGCAATGGGTGCTATTATGCAGCAAACACACTACTAAAATCGCGATCGCTATCTAGGAACATCAAAGTAAGAATTTACAAAACGATAATAATGCCGGTCGTCATGTACGGGTGTGAAACATGGGCGCTGACGAAAGGAGAAGAGAATAGGTTTAGAGTTTTCGAGAATAAAGTACTTAGAAAAATCTATGGTCCAAAAAGGGACGAAGAGACCGGCGAGTGGAGAAAACTGCATAATGATGAGCTGCACGCTCTCTACGGGTCAGCAAATATTAATAGAGTAATGAAAGCGCGTAAATTAAGATGGGCGGGGCATGTAGCAAGAATGGGCAATGAAAGAACAGTAGCGCAAGTTTTAAGAGGGAGACCGACTGGTAAGAGACCCCTAGGCAGACCGAGAAACAGATGGGAGAAAAATGTAAGGGATGCTCTAAAAGAACTAGGACATGATTACTTAAACTGGATGGAGAATGCACAAGACAGAGATATGTGGCGGTCTCGGGTAGATGAGGCAATGAACTTTCGAGTTCGAACTGCTAATCTATAATAATTGCAATCGAGCAAATTACGCACGTCGCAACACACTATATGCATTGTATGTATACATCTAATTTATAAGCGGGAAAAATCCGGGAATTTTCTGGGAATTTCGTGGGCAAAATTTAGAAGACACTCTGCCTAGCGATTGTAACGATTTCTAGTGATTTCAAATATTTGGAGGGAATTAAACAGTTTTTTAATGATGAGTTTATTAAATAAGTTCTAATTAATTTATTTTTAAAGGACTTAAGATTATTCCTACTTATTTTAACATATTTTTACGATTTCCAAAGAAAATATTTCAACGGATTTTAAGTTATTTCGAAGGATTTCAAGAAACTAAAAAAAACGTCAAGGGATTCAAAAAAATTTTCTCTAATTATTTGTAAAGAAATTTGGCAAATAAACTAAATTAAGATAAATTTTAGCGAATTATCAGCGATTCCAAAGGTTTCAATGGACTTTGAGGTACATATTACGATCAATTTCACAATACTTAAAGAATTTTATTGAATCTCCAAGGATTTTCACTGATTTCAAAGATTTCTAGAGGTTTCTATGGTTTTTTTTTCAGGACTTTAATGAACAAGTTTTATTTAAATTATTTCCAAGGTGTTTCAAATGATTTCTAGAAAACTAAATTGTAGATGATGAAATTTCAGGGGATTCCTAGTAATTCCAAATATCTCAAGGGATTTTATCATATTGGAATGCTTTTCACAAGAATTACAGGATTAAAGATCGTATTCAATCTCCAAGGATGTCATGGGAGTTCCAAGATTACTAGGGATTTTAGCAGGTTGTTTTTAGGGAATTTTAATGAATAGGTTTAATTTAAATAATATTTAAGGAATTTCAAATGATTTCTGCATATTTCAATGGAATCTAATGATTTTTAAAGATTTCAAGGGATTTTAGCGTATTTCCAGGGAACTTTAGGGATGAAGGTTTATAAAACGTATTTCCCATTAGAAAAAAATGCGATTTTGTGAATTTTGTTCAGAATCGTCAATATTCGCTGCATCGAGTTGAAACTCAACATTTCTCTTCACAAATAGCCATAGAATACGAAAAAAATATTACATTTTAAATATCACTTCCATAAGTCTGTTTGATAGGGTCCCGAAAACCCTCCATAAATGAAAAATGAGTTTTTGGCGATAATTATGACATTTTTGCGTTTTAAAAAAATGCAAATTGTATTTAATACATAAAATACTACCTTATACTGATAATTAGATGTAAAATGTATGCATTTTCAATTAGACTGAGATAATATTTAATTAATGTTAACAGAAATAATTGCTCAAACAATTTATTATCATTTTTAATAATATTATTCTTGAATAATGCTAGAAATTGTAATTTCTTCTGAAATTTTCAACTTCTTGTCCCACTTTTCACTTGTAGGAAGTTAAAGTTTGATTTAATTTAGCAAGCATAATTGTTTAAACAAATCATTATTGTTTATAGCTATCTTCATCCATGTTAATACCAGATAGTTGCGGTTTTTTCTGAAATGTTTAATTTTGCCTTGCCTTTTGCAATAAACTTCTTGTTGTAATTCAAAACAAAACTTGTAGAAGTCATTTACAGACCTAGTCCCCCCACTCAGAAAAAAAATTTTCTTGAACCAAATAAACTGTTTTGTTGGATATACATGAAAATTTGGTTGAATTGAACAAATTTCTGTTGATTCAGCAAAATATTTGATTGACCTGAACAATTTTTTTGGTTGAATCAGCCAAATACTCCATCTACCAAAAGATTTTGTTAAATTCACCAAAAAATTGAGTTGGGACAACCAAATATTTTGTTGTCCATATAATACCCAAATTCTATGGTTGAACCAACAAAAATTTTGTTGATTCAAGCAAATCGTTTTCTGAGTGCACCTACTTTAAAAAATACAGGACTGTTTAAAAAATAATTCTTGTTGAGGTTCACTTATTATTTCTTCATGACTGAAAAGTAAAAGTAAAACTAAAGATTTCAGAAAAAAAGTTATTTTCTAGCATTACCCTAAGAGAAGATAGTTATAAACAATAATCAATTGTTAAAATAAGCATGTTTATTAACTTGCATTAATTATTACTTCACTAAATGAAAAGTGGACAAAAAGTTTGTGTTCAGAAAAAACCGCCAATTTTTAGCTCTTTTCTAAGAGAAGATAGTATAAACAATAACAAATTGTTCAAACAACTAAGTTAGCTTGCATTATTCGTAACTTTACTAAGTAAAAAGCTACTTGAGCTACTCTTTTCTTGTTGAAAATTAAAAATTTGAAAAATTATTAAAAATTTAAAAATATATTTTTTAAATAAATTGCAGTATTGCAGTCGAGCAAATTACGCATGCCGCAACCCACTATGCATTGTATGTATACTTCTAATTTATAAGCGGGAAAAATCTGGGAATTTTCTGGGAATTTCGTGGGCAACTAGAAACTCTGCCTAGCGACTGTAGCGATTTCTAGTTACTTTCTAGCATTACCCTAAGAGAAGATAGTTATAAACAATGATCAATTGTTAAAATAAGAATGTTTATTAACTTGCATTAATTATTACTTCACTAAATGAAAAGTGGACAAAAAGTTTGTGTTTAGAAAAAACCGCCAATTTTTAGCACTTTTCTAAGAGAAGGAGAAGACAGTATAAATACGGCTGCGAAGTACTATGGACGTATTCACTATGGGTATATGTATTTGTGCTCATTTTATGAGCATTTTGCTTCCTCATAAGTATCAAATAAATTTGCTTCCTCATAGAGGGAGGTTTTCCCTAACAAAAGAAAAAAATGGATACTTTCAATATTTTTCAAGCTTATGTTTCTGTCTTTCCGAAAATTTTATTTTCAGAAAATCAGAGGGCCCACCAAAATGTCAATTCATGTGTTCTGTTACAATGAACAACATTTAAACTACGGTAGTTTTATATTCTGGTTATTGATTAATCAATAATGGTCTTCGAAAGTTCTTCAAATGATCAATCCACGCGTTTCGAAGACGCAAACAATTACAACAAATGCAGTACTGTTATATTCCCAATATAAAAAAATCCTTTTATAAACAAGGAAACTAATTTTGTTGAAAATTTTAAAAACGATATTGATAGGTTATGGTAGATCATGAAAAGTTCTTAATTTTGGCAATCGATGCGTCTCGAAGATGCGAACAAATATATTATATACATTATAGTTGCATTCCCAATATTAAAAAAGTTTTCCTCATATCAACAAGATAAACAACATATTTTTTCAATTTATAAATCGGTATTTCTAGATCATAGGAGGTTATAGAAGGTTCGTTAGTAGGTCATGCGACGTGTCTCGAACACGCAAACAAACGTGTCAGATACAGTACAATAGTACTCATAATATGAACAAAGTTTTTCTCATATAAACAGAATACATACCTTTTTTTAAACTGCATAAATCGGTAATGGTCGGCCATAAAAGGTTCATCAATAGGTCAATCGATTCGTCTCAAAGACACCAACAAATACTCTGCAGGTGATATTGTCGTATTTTGAATATCAAAAAAGTTTTTCTTATGTAAGCAGAATGAATCATTGTTTGAAACTTCATAAATCGGTACTGGTGAGTCATAAAAGGTTCATCAATAAGTGAATCGATGCATCTCAAGGACGCCAACAAATACTCTACAATCTACATACCTGAACAGATTCTGTACAACTGCAACAACCACGATGACGAACTTTTTTCAAAAAATTGCAACGTCGGAACACAAAAAATTTGATATCGTTTCCTGAAAGCACAAACACAAGTACCTAAACACTGTTCACGAAAATTAGATCGCAGCATCTACATAAAGAAAATATATCGAGCCAGATTCAGGGGGCAGCACGAATCACGAGATATAGAGGGTACCCGGTTTCACCCGCAACCCGGTTTTACCCTACTCTCCCCTAATTAGTTAAATAAAATTCAAGAACCGATCGTTTAGACTATTTAGAGGAATATGTTACAATTCAGCGTATCGTGGCTTGTAGCAGAAAATGCTCGTTACCATCAAAAATGTTATGTTACATTTGCAAACATTCCATCCTCAACTAATAAAAGAGGAAGAACACAAGATGAAAATTTGATGTGTGCATTCGGTGAACTATGCACATTTATTGATAAGAGTGATGAATGTCAATTCACTCTTAAGGAACTGATGAGAAAAATTGAAGAGCATATGCTCGATGGATCATCGGTGAAAGAAAAAACATTAGAAGGAAAATTACTTAGTACTTATGGGGATCAGGTGATGTTTGCGGAAACTCGAGCCAAACCAACAATTGTTTGCTTCCGCGGATCGGGATTTAAAGTCATAAACAGTTGGTATACTAGTCGATCAGGCAATGAACAAGAAGAACGTATGAGAATTGTGACAGCAGCGGGACACATAGTACAAGAAGATATTCGAAGCACTCCATATAATGTAACAGATTACCCAGATGTCAAGGAATATATGTGTGAAGTGAATGCTTCATTTATACCCACATTGCGTAAATTTTTAGATACAGTTATCGTAAAAGTCTATAGCCATCGGTCATGCTATAACTACAGCAACAAGACCTCGCTTATTTATTTCTTGCCAATTACTTTCTCTGGCGGTATTTTTACTTTGAAATTTGGCGTCAAAAAATATTGAAAATGCAGTTGCAGCTTTGGGTTTCTGCTCAAGCTACAAGGATGTCGCCCTATTTGAAGCATCTGCTATTAAACTTCGGAAACCTGATTTAGACATAGATTCCTTTTTTCAGTATATTTTTGACAACGCGGATAACAATATAAAAAACTTAACTGGCAAAGGTACGTTTCATTCCATGCGTGGAATAAAATGCATAACTCCGGCAAACAAGGTTATAGATCAAGAAATTTGCAAATTGCGAAGTGTTCCTTCATCTAAAGAGATCTCAAGTACCGGACAAATCCCAATACAAACAATGTCAAAAATTTTATCAACAAAAGAAGATAATTTTTATTCCGAGAAATACTATCAACCAAGGATGAGTGGAACAGGCCTACAAGGGAGACCACAATGAAAAAAAACGCACCAAAAACTCTACCTAAGGGGTGATGTGGAAATGAGATCCCAGTGCTTGTACGAGCACTTTAAAAAAAATTAATCATGACTTTCCAAATTGATGTAATGCAAAAAAAATGAATTGGTCCTAGAAGTAAATTTTATGCTCTACAAATTTTCTTCTATGCATTTATGTCCAAAAACTACCCGCTTATGAGTTATGGGCCGCAAACTAAGCGCGCGAGAACATTTCGCGCCACACACGCAAAAATTCCCCGCCCCCGCACTCCTGGAGCTAATCACGTATCACCTATGACCTGTAAAGCAAAAGTGTATGAAACATTTTTTATTGAAAATTCTATTCTAAACATTTTCACTCCTAGTCATTTTTATCCTCCGCCGCACACTTTCGTATATAATAGCCCAAAACCAGCGCTACTACCCGTCTCAGGGATGTTCTTCGAGGCTAGGGGTGCATGCGGCGCCAATCCGATGGGGAACTATCAAGTTTAAACTATTTTTGAAACCTTATGCAATTGAAAATATGAATTCATACTGGCCTAATTATTTTTAAAGAAAAAATTACAATTTTTAAATAGAGACACTAAACTCATGATTCGTTCCAATCTGCAGGCTTTTCTTATGAATATATATTCAGAATTCTTCTAATTGATTCTACTTATTTTTACCTCAATTTCTTGAAAGAAATCTTTTTATTTAAATTTTTTGTAATAAGAGGGCACTAAATATCAGCAATATTAGAAATAAAAGTTAAAACGCAGCGAATACACAACCCGGTCTTAAACGTCGCAGATGGTCATCCATCCGAGTGCTATGCGCGCTCAAAATGGCTTGACATCTGGACTCTTCTCGAGTTGAGACCATTTACTCTGTATTTCTATGCTTTGTACACGCCGAAATATTAGATGTTTTTTCCAAAGTTGCATGAAAATGTTCATAGTTGCAAATTATTTATTCTGCATCGTGAGAGGGTATCCATGCGAAGCCGTGTACAAATAAAAGTTATTAAAGTAAAAATTGATTTCATGGTATTTTATTAAACTTTATTTCTAAATAAAATAATTAAATGTAAATCAATTTGACACGCGCTGAGCGCGCGTATGAGGCTCTAGTTTTAATGAAAATTCCTCCTTTTGGATTGCAAATTTAACTTTCATGGTAGAAAAAGTTTTTTTTTCGTTTAAAATTAAACTTGCTTCTAAAATATTAAACCTTTGGCTCCACTGTTAGAAAAAATAGTCGCCTACTTCATATACAATATATAAAATAGTATATTGTGCACCAAGGCAGCGAAATAGTCTCTTTACGGCCGAGCGTGAGTTTTTGAAAAAACGCAATATTTTATGTAACAAGAGTATGGTTTCCGAGTTTTCTCATGATATTACGTCTCAGGTTTGAGGTTATTTCAAACGGACAAGTACTGCGCAGAACAGTCCGCTTTGGTTGAAGTCACGAACGCGCATGCGCTTTTATTTCTCGCGAACAATCAAGTGCGCTTTACTGGCCTAGGCCGGTAAAGTACCCCACCACCAACAAAGAACTACTTTGCTGCTGCAAAGCACGCCGAGAAAACGAGGAAACCACGAAGTACTACAAGGAGACCGCACACCATGTATTTCACTTGGCGCCATTTGGCGATCGCCTTTCCTCCGATTTTCTCCATAGCGAGATTTCTTCCCAGAAGAGAGCGCCTCTTCAGAGAAAATTTGTAACTAAATTGTCGTCTGCTACTATAAGAATCGTAATTCTTGAATTTGCCACATGTGGCGCTCTCATCTGGGAAGAAATAAAAATCCGAGGACAGGCGATCGCGCTTGTGGGCTGTTTACCACCATCTCCGCCACAGGCGTGAGGTCTCCTTGTAGTACTTCGTGGAGGAAACCATACTCGTCTTACATAAATGACTTTACGCACGTGTAAATGGAATTTAATATAAGTGTGTATATTGAATTTGATATAAATTTTATTGCTTTAATATACAATGCATATTAAATCTGATATAAATTAATTAATATTAATATAAACACTAAGAAAAATTTTGAAGCCAAGTAAATGCATTTACTTGAATCCTATTTCACAGTAGTAATTTTGATTTGAGCCACTTATCTTTTATTAATCTAATATAATTACATTTTTGGTAGTATTTTCTTACTTTAAATAAATATTTCGCACATTCGAGAAAATGATTTCCTTGCCTCAAAAGGTCTAGGAACGTTGAAATCCTTCAAAGACATATTTATTTAAATAATTTTTCAACATAATTGACATCTTTGCACAATGCACGGGTGTATCTCAAAATATATTGCTCAGAGAAATTTGAGCCTTGTACATTGTCTATATTAAGGTTGGATCTCTTAAAAGCAAGAAACAAATCTTCCGAACAAATGAAAACATCTCTCAGTAAATTGTTGACAACAAATTTCTATTTTTGAGAGAAAATCTTGCAGACTTTTAATTTGTTAATACAAAATCATCCAGGCCAACCAGTGGCGTAATGTTCTCTAAAACTGTGGCAAAGCCTATACCTTCCATTAATAGCATTGTTTATTCTTTATAGACCCTCTTTCTTCATTATTTATAACAATGGGGTTTTTCTCATACGAAGAACCATTATTTATTCACAGCCTTTTGAGCAATGTATTTTTCATAAATCCATCCTTCCTTGAATAACGGCAATTTTCTATCAAAAACTAGAAAAATATACAAGCGTAAAAAATGTGGAAAATCGAAATAGCTCATTGATCTATTGCAATTTAAAAAAAAAATCACAAGTAATTAGTCATGTTCTAACAATTTTGATTCAGAGAGACAATGGAGTATCTTTTGCCTAAGAAAAAAGCTATGAAATAAAAATAAACTTCTTTAGACACTCAACTTCATCCTCATTCAAGGCAAATCATTTTTACAAAGTTTGCCAGTTTGCTGCGTAATTGAAATTTTCTATGTAAAATTATAAGAATGTACAACCGGATCAAATTTTGAAAATTCAAAACAATTGACAATTAGCACATGAAGAACCTGAATCTGTATAATTAATTTGAAGCCCATTGATCCCTTGTCATTTTAAGATTAAAGAAATTCTTATTTTTCTAAACTTTGTTCAAACAATCAGAAAGCAATATTTGTGAATTTGAAACAGGCTACTTCCAGTTTACAATTTCACAATATGACCTTCTTACTGCTTTAACAGAGTTAAGAATGTTACGCCATCTTGTCGTTTTATTAAACTTTTCTATTTTTCACGTTTTTCATATTTATAACTGTTTTAAAAGTATCATATACAATTCTAAATAATCTTTTTTTAACAGGCATTCAGTTTTTTGCTATTGGATTATAAAATCTCTATACTACTCGAATTAGTAATTTTCTATTAATTTTTAGATTCTTATTTCTAAATTGCGAAAAGTTTCTTTCAAGTTCTTAATGATTTTAGACCAGTAGAAAAAAAAACAATTAACATCAAATTATTTAATACATTTTATCTGGTCGAAACCAGAAAATAAAAAAAATGTGAAACATTATAATGTTTGAAAGACTAATCTGCGTAGCTTAGTGGGTAAGAGCATCAGAACAGCAATCTGAAAGACCTGGGTTCGGATCCGAGCGGAGCTTGAAAGCCACTTTTCACAATCTGAAAATAAAAATCAATATTTAAAAAATATTGATTTTAGACCAGTAGACAAAAAACAATTACCATCAAATTATGAAAAATTCAATAGTTGATATTTCAATCAAGAATTAATTTAACCTGAATATGAAACAGTTAAATTCAACTAAAAATACTCATTCTCAACCAAAGAGTTGCATTTCTGACCAAAATGGATGAATTTTCTACTAAAAAGGACCACTTTTTAACAAAATACATAAATTTTTAATCAAATAGTTGATTTTTTAATTAAAAAAGCTCAATTTTCAATTCAAAATATCAATTTTCAACCAAAAGTAGAATAGTTACATTTGCAAATAAAAAGCTGATTTTTAAACAACAAAAAAACGAATTTTCAACAAAATATTTCAATACGAATTTTCAAAAAATAGTTGAAACCATAAGTAAAACAGAAACATTTTTAACCAAGCATTTGAATTTTTAACCCAAAAAATTGACTTCCTATCAAAATAGTTACATTTTCTACCAAAAAGGATAAATTTTCAACTAAAAATGGTATAATTATATTTTCAGTTGAAAATCAATTCAGAATGTAAGAAAACGACTTTTCAAAAAAATAGTTGAAGGTTCAACAAAAGAAATACGTTTTTGAAATAAGAGTTCAACATTCAACCAAGCAGTTGAATATTCAGCCAATAAGGTGAATTTTTAACCAAGAAGATTAATTTTTTACTCAAAAAGACACATTTTTAACAAAATATGTACATGAATTTTCAACCAAATGTTGAATTCTTAACTAAAAAATCAAATTTTCAACCAAATAAGTCATTTTGTAAGAACTGATTAAAAAATTAAAAATTTGGAACCTGTCCGTCTCAACAACTCAAGGTGTATAAAATTTTCAATAAGAAGATTAAAACTGTACTTTTCTACGAGTATCTTGTAAACTGTTAGAGATAGAAGAAAATTGACAACATTTTTATATTCGCCATCCAAATATCATAATTATTGCAGGTAAAAAATATTATTAAATAAAAAATAAATACCATGAAGATGAATAAAATAAAAATTCTGTAAAATTTAAGACGGATAAGCGATGACCCTCGGAGGCTTACACGAAGACATTATTTATTGTCTCTGAATCATAAAAATATTATCTCAAGGCATATTCGTTTGTCTTCGAGTTATAAGACTATATCTTTGGTTCTTTCCAAACCAAGCAGTCTCGCCACAAGGCATACATTATTTATATCTTCGGATCGAAAATTCGTCTTAAGACATCGAAAATTGCCTTGTTTTGTCTCACGAGCTAGACATTCAGAATACCTCGAAATTGTTTCGAATTAGTCTTAAGCAAGCCAAAATCAAGATTAAATATTTTAACCCAGATTTCTTCAAAAATTTCTCATAGTCTAATAGAAGAAATTAATTATCCACCAATCCTCTTTAAAAAGCAAAAAACATGAGAAAATTGTGCTCATCTTTACACGTTCCGCAAAGTCCAAGAAAAGTACTTTTTTAAAAATATTTTGTTGAAAAATCGAGAAAAATTGAGTAAATGATGACCATCTTTATAAAATTCGCAAAGTCCAATGAAAAAATATTTGTTCACCAATCCTCTTTAAAAAGCGAGAAAAAATTAATAGATTGTGCCCATATTCAAAAATTTTGTAGGGCTCAATAAAATTACTTGAGTTGGAACATGAACGACATTCGGGCAAAATTTTGTTCCGCCGGTCCTGGTAAGTTATCACTAAAACAAATAGTTTTGAAGGTAAATAAAATATTTTTAATTCTAACAGTTTGTCCTGACTTTGAAGATATTGGATTGCCTCTACGACGTAGTATACACACATTATCAATTCTAATCATGCTGAAGGTTTTGCTGCTTATCATCAGGCAGAGTAGGCGTACAGCGTTTTGTATACATATTTAGCAGTGATTATTCACCAGATTTCTTAGTCTATGTTTCCGAAACATTTCTTAAAGAAATGAAGTTTCTCGTCAGGAATCTCCTCCTCACAATCGTATTTTACATTAATTTTCGTGGTGAGTGTACCTGATATAATATACTTTTTATTGCTCGTATAAGAAATATCACATATTCTCATAATTAAAAATGTTAAGCTAAAATTCGTTGGGTTTATCCCCAGTTTAGTCCACGCCACGTCAGTGCTGCCAGATGGGAAGTCAAGAATGCGCAGACTTGAAGTCCTGCACTCTGATTGGGCGTGCTATTCAAATTACATTTCAAATTTATATAAAAAAAATAAATAGATGTTATCCGTTAAATGTTAATCACAGAGAAATACTGATTTCTCTTCAAATAAATTTGAAATGCACTTCGGATAACAGAGCCAATCAGAGCGCTGGACCTCAAGTCTGCGCATCACGGGCTTCCTATCTGACAGTATTGCTCCACGTTGGAGCTCGTATGTCGGCACATGCGCGGGCTATTTTCAAGTTTGGGCGACGTGGCCAAAGCAACATCTGGCAACCCTGGTGGAAAGCAGGAACATACGGAGAGGGCAGCTACCAAGAGTGTACTGTACTAAATTATTATGGAGCCTTTCAAATTAAAATATTTAGACTCAAAGGCGCTCTTATTCAAGATTATTCTCGAGTTTCAAATTTTTCATTTTTATGCTTCAAGAGTCTTGGTTTTTTACTTTTGTATTCTTACAGTTTGCCATTTTTCAATTGCGAATCTTTGTAAATGGGAATTATCTAATTTTCTAAATTTAATTAAATATAATTCTCATTTCGTTTAAGTTTATATGTTCCAATTTCAAGTTTTCAAATTGTATACTTAAAAAGCTTAAGTAATTTGGATTACAATTTTTTTCCAGCATTCTTGCCGGATTTTAATTTTTCTAATTCCGGCAAATTTTGCCGCCCTTAGATTTTCTAGTTCGATAACTTCTGGCGTCAACGAACTTTCTTCTTCTGCGAGATTTATTTAAACTCTACCTAAATACTGCAATATTTTATCATCTTATCGTGAAAGAAACAATATTAATTTGTATATACACGTAAACTGTTGGGTTGTCCGAAAAAGGAATTTATTAGAGTTATGAGAATTTTTTCTTAATTTTTGGCGTCTTCAGGCGGTTGAATATCATTGCTTTTGATAATAATTTTTGAATAATTCTTTGAATAATTGTGGAACATTAGAAAAAAGTTTAAATTGATATTGTTATATTTTCAGTAGGGTGGGGCGGTGTTAAAAGTGCCAAAATTTACTTTGCATAACACTGTGTCCAAACGAAATTAGGTATTGCCTTGATTTATGCCTTGAAATGTATGTAAGTCATTGAAGTTCCAATCATAATCCTAATAAATTTATATGCATTTCATCTATCATGATCTATATATTTTTTCAAACGCTGTCTAATGATACTTCTTGCCCCACACGTGGGGCGAACAGTTTATAGCAGTGACGTAAAAAGTACCAACCTAAATAAAACAACATTTTTTTATTTTAAATTGCACATAAGGAACTCACAGTTCATAGAAACTGAATAATATAAGTATTTAAACAACTGATATGTTTAGAGACTTATTCATCGTCACTTTTGCAATTAATACAGACGAAAATTTTCGATTGCCAGTTCACAACACACATTTCATGAGCCCAGTTTTTGCATACGTGACACTGGATCCTCTACCCTACTTCAATTTAGAATTTTTTAGCATATTACATTATGAGATTGACTGTTATCTTTTTTCAATCACAATAATCTCGATTTGTTGTACAGAATCAAATTCTTCGGGACTTCACGGATCAGGTTCATCAGGGCCAAGTACGTCTTACTATAACCCACATGGCAATATTCCATCAATCATTCTTCACTATCATAAAAGGGACATTATGGTGTCTTATCACATTCAAAATGGCCGTCCTACACCAAAGGAGTGTAAGGTTTTAGGTGAACATGATGGTGTACCAACTATCAGAAAGAAAGAACATATCAACTATATAACCCGTGCTCTTCTGCATGATGGCATAAGATATTGTGTGGTATATGAAACAGAAGATGGAGTAGTTTTGGGAGCTAAGCTTCCACCTCCGGATGATCAAGCATATACAGGTAAATAAATATGGCCAGAATATTCACATGGTGCAAGAGCTAAGAATATGGTGGAAAAAGACTGAAAAAAATTTGGTACGATTGACACCATTTTTAGAATGCATTATAGTTTCAAAAATTATTGAATATATAAAAATGTCATTTTTTCAAACATTTTTGTTGGAGGTCTTTTTTAGGATTTTAAAGGAACTATCGCGCCGTTGAATGACTTAAAATGTAAGGTAATGTGGACTGATTGCTATGCTATTAATGAAAACTGGATAAAAATGACATTTTTTGAATAAAAGCCGCGCAGAATAATCTTGATTTTAATGAGGTAAGGCACGTACCAAAGTATTAGAAAAAAAGTCTAGAAAAAAAGGTGCATTCGTAGGTCCATCCTATTTTCCAGCAGAGAAAGATGTCCACCAGATGTGGACAACGGTAGAAATAAGAAGGACCCTTTTTTTACACTTTTTTCCGAAATTTTGGCATGCGGCTTTCTCATGAAATTCAAAATTATTCTGAGTGACTCTTATCTCCGAAAGATCATTTTTGTTCAGTTTTCATTGTTAGCATAGCAATCAGTTTATATTACCTTAAATTGTAAGCTATTAAACGGCGCAATTGCTCCATTCAAATCCTAAATAAAGAGCTTTAACAAAAATTCTTGCAAAAATGACAAAAAAAATTTTTCATTATATCTTTAGCTCTGGTATCATGTGAAAGTACTGGTTCCTATTCAGCGGGCCTAACTCAGCATTTTTCTTCGTATTTTGGTCAATAGCTCTAAACAACATTTTTGTACAAAACTTAAAGAAGCATAATTTTATTCAGAAAGCGTAGCAGATTCGTCTGATCTTTACTGAAATCTTTCGAGATTATTTTCTGCAGAGCTACTTCTTTCAAAGTCATTCGTAATTGATTTTTTTATACACATTGATCATAAAAGTTTCCACTTTATTCATAAAACAAAGTAAAAGTGTAAGTCATTCAGTTTAAAAAGCAAAAAAAAAAAATTTTAGGATCTGGTCAGTTTTGCTTGCGTAGTTCTGAATTTTACAAATTTAACATTATTGTCTACTGAAAGAACGTTTGAAAGTACTAGTATTCAGAGGTTATTTATTTTTTATAATGAAAACTAACGTATACCATATTTTCGGGTTAAAAATTCCACAGTTTGGTAGAGTTTGGTACAAATTTTATTTCATTCTCGACTGAATAATATTTATGATGGAATATTCATTCATTTTGTTGACAATTCGTCTTTTTTGTTAAATTTGATTGTTTTTGATTCAATATTCAAATCTTTTTTGTTTAGTAATTCAACTGCTTGATTGAGAGTTGAAACACTTTGTTAAAAATTCTGTTTGTTGAAAGTTTGTATTTTTCGGTTAAAAATAATTGTTTTGAAATAAAAATTGAAGTGTTTTATTTTTGGTTGAACATTAATGTTTTTTATTTGAAAATTCAACTGATTTGTTGAGAATTTACCTTTTTAGTCGAAAATACAACTACTTGGTTGAAAAATGATCTACTTTGTAAGAAATTCATTTTTTAGTTGAAGATTCATCTCTTGGAATGAAAATTGAACTATTGTGGTAAAAATTCGTTTTTTTTGTTGTTGTAAAACTTTTTTTTTTTTGTTAAAATTTCTTTTACTTTGTTGAAAATGAATTAACTAAAAATTTAACTATTCCATTTTTGATTGAAAGTTTGTCCTTATTAGTTGAAAATTAATTTGTTCAATGAAAATGTTGCCATTCTATATTTGGATGAAAACTTACCTTTTGGCTAAAAATTCATGTATTTTGTTGAAAATTACTCTTATTTCTGATATGAAATTAATTTTGTTGTTTGAATATTCATCTTCCTGATTGAAAATTCAATTTTTTTTTTGAAAATTCGTTATTTTTTGCTTGAAAATATAACTATTCCATTTTTGATTGGAAATTTATATTTTTTAGTTGAAAATTGACCTATTTTGTTAAAGATTTTTTTTTTTTATTGAAGAGTAGTTTTTAACTCAAGATGTAAATTTTCCATTTTTTGTTAAAAATTGATATTTTTTGGTTAAAAATTTATTTATTTTGTTGAAAAATCGATTTTTTTGTTTAAAATCATATTTTGAACTAAAAATTCAACTATTCCGTTTTTTTTTTTTTGAAAAATGAATTCGTCGTACTTAAAAATTCACTTCTATAGTTGAAGATTTAACTACTTTGTTGACAATTTATCATTTTTTTGGTTAAAAATAATTTTTTGGACTGAAAATGTAGTAATGCCCTGCTTGGTACAAAATTTAACTGTTTTAGTTGAAAATTTCTCCTAATTTCTTCAAAATTTATGTATTTTCTTGGAAACTCGTCTTTCTAGTAGATAATTAATCTTCTTGTTAGAAAATTTATCTTTTTGGTTAGAAATTGAAATATTTCATTTTTGGTTAAAAATTTATCTTCATTAGTAGAAAATTCAACTGTTCGGTCAGAAAATAGAATAAGTTCTGAAAAAATATAATTTGTGAATGTTTTCTCAGTTGAAGCAATAATGTTGTATTTTCGAAATACATAACTGCGCAAGAAAAACTGAAAGTAATTGAAATATTTGATTTTCACTTTTCAAACTGTATGACCTACATTTTCACTTTGTTTTATGAATTAAAAATTATTTATTTTGATCATAATAAACAGCTTTTGAATAACTTTTACTTATTTTAATCGATTGTTGCTATTTCCAAAAGAAATATTTCAAGGGATTTCAAGGGATTCGAAAGAATTTCAAGAGATTAAAAAATATTAGAGGATTCCAAAGAATTTACAAGATTTCCAAAGATTTTGAAAGAATCTTGGAAAATAAATTCAATTTAATTCAGTTTTAAGGGATATATTCTTACGAATTTCTAATATTTTAAGGGCGTTTAAGGTATTTCAAATTAATTTCATGAGATTTGAATAATTTGATTGAATCTTCAAGAATGTCAAGGGATTTCAAAGATTTCGAGGAATTTGAACGGTTTTTTAGAGAACTTTAATGAATATGCTTATTCGAATTCAAATATTCAAAAAATTTCAAATGATTTCTATTCATTTTAATGGATTCTGACGATTCTTAAATATTTCAAGGGATGTTAACGTATACAGCTATGCAAATACCTGAAAATATAATGATCAGGGTCAAAACTGATAAAAATCATGTTTTTAAAAGGAAAAGTAATCGTTAACATTTTTTTTTCATGAAAATACGGTGTGCGTAGACCACGGATTTTCGGTATGAATAGGAACTTTGTTAAAAATAACCGATTATTCACTTAAATTACGAAAATTGCTCATAATTAGAATTAAAAATCATCGATTTCATTATTTGATTGAATAGATTTTGAAAAATAAAAAAATATCAAGAAACGCTTCTGGTAAGAACAGGGGTGCATTCCGCCCCCAAGAGAGGTTGGAAAGGAGTAGTTGTTTGACCAGCATTAATAAACATAATTAATTAATTAATTGATAATTAATTAATTATTAAAAAGTAATTCTTGTGTCGCACATCAAATTTCCTTACTCTAAAATGCGTAATAGATATTTTCATGTCCATGTTCGTAATCAGCGCATCGAAATACATGAGTATAAGAGGTTTTAAAAAAAAGTTCTAAACATAACATTTTTCTTTTTAAAATGTGGTTTTTTTAAGTTTTGACCTTGAAAATTGTTTTTTTTTTAATTTTCATAGCCCCATTTGTAATCAGTGCATAAAAATACATCGCTACACGTTTTTTGAAACTTCACATACGGCAGGAAAAGAAGCAGCCGGCAGGCTAGCCACTTTGCAAATTTAATAATTTTATTTTCACGGGATTTGAAACAATTTACACAGATTTCTTACTATTTTAAAGATAGTTTTTCTACTTTTGATCTTAATTCTTTCAATATTTTTCTGTTATTTATTTCAATACTGATTAGTGATTATGTTATAATCGTTTTTTTAATAATAATTTTCTATGGTAAATTTTATGCAATCTCTATATAATCTATAAAAATGTATTTGAAATTTATAGGATCCATTAGATCTTCATCAATCTAATGCAATATTTTTCATTGACACATCTGCAATCTTTTACAATCCCTTGGAATCGTGCAATCTTGCTACATATCTAGTTTGCACCAAAAATCCGAGTAATCAACCGCTTAAAAATATTTAATTTTCCATTTTATGATTTTAAATTTAAGATGTTTCCAATTACAAATTCTTGGAGTTTAAAAATGTCTAATTTTCAAAATTTTATTATGATTTCTTTAATTTCAAGTTTGTCCAAGTTTAGAGGTTACAATTTCAAGTTGTCATATCTCATACATTAAGGCCATGTTATACATTAGTCACGTGACCCAGTCAGTCCTGAGATCGATATTTTTTGTCCCATATTTAAAAATAAAAGTTAAAATAGAGCGGAAAAAATTTGGGAAAATATTAATAAATATAAAAGGACAGTGTGTGGTAAAGCATAGAGTTGGGGAAGAAAAAAAAGTTATTATTGGAATAACAAATATCGACCGGCAATCAAGCCATCTGCATTATCAACAGTGCTGACACCATGGATATATTAAATATCAATTTGTTTATTTGCACCAAACCAGCAAATATTATCAAGTGTAATTTTTGCAACCGATGTTGGCATCATTTTCCTCAAGACATGTAAGCCAGAACCTCAAAAATGTTTCATTGGGAACATTGAAAATTGGTTACAGAGTTCTACAGCACGGTCGGTATTTTGGTGAATTTCCTTATTCATTACATTTTTTTCTTCGACATTTCGAGCCAAATGTTATATACAAATGCAGATTACAGTTTCCTGATGCTTTCCCCAATGTTTCAACTTGATATCTCACTTTGTGTGGACATGAGTTGTTGCACAAAAAATGCCGATATTGCTCCGGTTTTAATTTCTTCAAAAATTTTTTTTTCTAAATTTCGAGACAAATGTTGGATACAAACGTACATTATTGTTTCCTGAGGCTTTCCCCAAAATTTCAACTCGATATCTCATTCGGTGTGGACGTGAGTTGTTGCAAAAAAATTATCGATAATTTAGGTCACGTGACTCATGTATAACATGGCCTTAAAAGCTAAAGTAATTTGGATTTAAGAATATTTTGAGAGATTTTAAAGATTTATTTTTTATCTTTTTAAAATCGCGAACATTTTTTTTCTTTTCAAGGTGATCCATTGGATCTCAATCCTAACCAGTCGACATGTTACATGACTTATAAAGGCCTAGACTTTAAGGTGACGGAAGTTCCTCAAGAACAAGTCCCGTTAAAGATAGAGCTTTTGCCTTTCAATATGAGCAATCCAAAACAATCATATGTAAGTTCATATGATGTCAGACCCATTTATGTTCATTTTGGTGGCTTATACTTTGTGATGTACCAAAGACATCGAGTAAGAGGTAAAGAAAATGTAAAAGTTGTTGGAGTTGATCTTGACCTAGAAGGGCCGAACCGACCGCCAGAGATCTACTCAGGATAAACAATGCCAGTACATGTACATTATGTGATATTTTTGGCATCTAAATTCCTGAATAAAATCATAATCAACAAAACATTAGTCTTACTTACTTATAGCTTAATGTTATGGTTGTTGAACAGAAAAAGTAAATTTTCACCGATGTCTTCAATTTTATTCTACTATTCGCAGGGTTCACAGTCATTCCCCTATATTCCTGCGTTTTCTTTTTTTCCGAATTCCCAAATTGAGAGTTTGATCGTTTTTCAAAGAAGAAGCTCAATTTGTCTATGGAATCAAGGAAGTATGTATTTCCAACAACTTTTTCCTATGATACTTTCAAAATTTAAAACATTGAATATTTTTTCAAATAAGTGTTATAAATAAATTCAGAGTTTCCTATCTGAACTATAATATTAAAATCAAAAACATTTGAACATTTCAAACAAATTCATTTTTATAAGAAAATATATGCACTATAATATTTAATAAGAATGAAAAAAGCATACAAATTTTATAATGGTAAAAACTTTCCGTTTCATTAATTGCAGTATTTTTCTTCTTGTTAATTTATTTCAGTACTTTAATAGCCTCTCTTGCTTAATCAAGATTTTCTGGAATAATTTTTCTCTTGAGATATATTTTTCCATATATTTTACTGTGATTCAGCACTCAATCGAACGTATAACCGGTATTATCACCTATTGTACCATGCGTTTTCATTATTAAAATTCCGGTGAAACAGAGGTCTATACACGGGTTATCCTCACTGCTTACCGCAAGACGACTCAACTTCACTGTGTGTGGGCCTGTGAAAATTGGTCTTTTATTAAGATGGGCTGAAAATCACTGTATGAATTTAATCACAACCAGTGATAACCCGCAGCTGCATGCGACTTTATTAGAAGTACTCGCATTTGCCCAGACATTTGGCCAGAGGAGAGGAAAGCTGCAGAAAACCACCTTCCAAGATCAGCTGGCTTTTCGCCAGTCGAGTTTGAAGGCAAACATTGCACCCTATCCATCGAATTCATACCAGTCTTCCTCGGCTTCAAACTTCAAGCTCGACATTAGTTAAACCGCAGCGAATACAAACCCCGGTTGTATACGTCGCAGTTGGTCATCCATCCGAGTGCTATGCGAAATCGAAATGGCTTGACATCTGCACGCTTCTCGAGTTGAGATCATTTACTATGTATTTTTATGCAAATTTGTACGCGCCAACATTTTAGAGGTTTTTTTCCAAAGTTGCATGAAAATGTTTGGAGTTGTACAATTATTTATTCTGCATCGTAGGAGGGTACCCATGCAAAGCCATGTAAAAAATAGAATTTATTGAAGTAAAAATTAATTTTATGGTATTTTATTTAACTTCACTCCTAAATAAAATAATTTGATGTAGATTGCTTTAACGCACGCAGAGCGCGCGTATGAGGTTCTAGTTTAGTTGAAGATTTGTACTATTTGGTTCAAAATTCACGTATTTTGTTGCAAATTCGTCTTTCTAGTAGAAAATTAATACATGAATTTATTGTTTGAAAATTCTTTTTTTTTTTGGTTGATTTTGGTTCAAAATTCAACTGCTTTGTTGAAAGTTAAAATACTTTGTTAGAAATCTTTTTTCTGTTGAAGATTCATCATTATTGTCAAAAATTCATCTTATTGTTTGAAAATTGAATTACTTCATTGAGAATTAGTTTTTCCATGTTCGAGAAACAACTTTTTTAACTGCAAATGTAACTATGACATTATTTTTATTTATATTTTTGTTTAAAAATTGATCTTTTTCAGTTGAAAATTCAACTATTAGCTTAGAAATTCATATATTTTTTTGAAAATTTGTCTTTTTGGTAGAAACTACATGGTGTAACAGGGTGAGGGTAATGAGTTCACTTTGTTACCTTTTTAACCGTGAAGGTATTCTTTATTTTGTCTGATAGTTTCCAGGACGATACAACTTTGGCTGAGGGAGGCCGAAAGACTGACGAACGTCTCTTATGCTACATGTCGCCTAGACCGGTCCTACAATATATTGTCGAGGGAGTTCAGGGGACAACGATCTGACTTTTCACATTCTTCTACACTAGATTTCCCAAATTCTTATAAGTTCCTTACACCACCCCGTTTAGACAGATTTTAGTCCCTAAAATGTAACTCTTCTATTTTTAATTCGTAGTAGTACATTTGCAGATAGTGGTACATTTGCAGGTATAGGTACTTCCGTTATAACCTCATGGGTTGGAGCGCTTGTATGATGCACATTGGGGCTTGCCTGAACCTGAGTTTTTACGCGAATGAAACATAGCTTCTTAGGGAGGCAGTTTTTGATTTTTTCGAAAACTCCGCAATTGAGCAGGGTAAATAAAATGACTAATCCTATGCTATTGCATCCTATATTCTGTAACCATTCGTAGGCCTTTTCTTTCCAAGTCTGTATTCTATGATGAGAAGCGATCTTACTTAACAAGTTTTGCGTGTCATCTAGGCTAAGCCTCATCTGCTTCAGCACGTTAACATCTAGTTGTCGAGGTAGAGTTATTAGGTGGCTCTCTAGCGTATCTAGCGAATTCTTATCGTAAGGTGTATCGTACCTCTTGTTTAATACAATGCTTTTTTCGTAGGTAGACGTTTTCTCTAAATAAAGTTGTACATTATCTGATATAACTTTACATCCAGAACCCTGAATATAAATGTTAGTATCTACTTCTATCGAGGTTGTAGAGTCTTCGCGGAGAAAATATAAAGTTAGCTTTCTACTGGGTAAAACTATATAACCTTTCGTAGTTGGTATATAACTCTCACTATGTAGTTTGAAATGTGAAAAGCTACATTCTACAGAGTCTTGATATTTTTTGAGAATACTAGCGTTGCAGTTATTTGTGTCTATTAGCCTATAGTTGGGTTGATTTCAGTTACAAATTTTATATTCGGCAAGTGATTAACATTTACTGAGTGTTTCGCGATCGGTGGGAACGTAGGAAGTTTTGCTGGTGAATGGATATTCGTGTTCGGGTATAAGAGATATGTGAGTGTTCCGTATGAACTGAGGTATAGAAAATCCAAATGAGGAACATCCGAAATTACGTATAGTATGGCATTAGTTGGTTGGCATGGATGGTTAGAGTTTTATTCTCAGAACCATTTTTGTAGTTGTTATTTTTTATTGCTTCTAAGATAACCGCGAGCCCTTTCCAACTAGGAGAGAGCTTGTTGACAGGTGTTTGGTTGATAAGCTTCACTAGGTCTCCGAATACATAATTTCCTTGTGATTTTATAATCCTTGCATCTTGCTATTTCTTGTACTTTTCTTTTTGCAACGGAATTGTCTCTTTGGCTCTGTTAAGATATCGTTTATGCCTATCTTTCCACTTTTGAACAAGGTTCGAGTACTTTACTGAAAGTGTTGTGCTCAGCATAGAAGGGATGTTTGGTTCTCTTCCAAAAGTGAGTTGGAAAGGAGAATACCCAGTTCTTTCATGTTTCATAGTATTATGAGCCATGGTCACGATTTTTAGTGTGTTATCCTATTCAACTGTATTGTCCTCCATGCATGTTCTTATTAGGTCTTTCAGGGTTGAGTGTGACCTTTCAAGACTTCCGTTGGATTGTGGATGATAGGTGGAAGTCTTGATATGTCGTATTCTAAACAGATTCTCGAAATTTTTGACAAGTTCTGAAACAAAGTTGGCTCCTTGGTTGGCTCCTAATGATGAAAAAGTCACTGAACGAGTGGTTGGCAATGGCCCGAAAATATCCATAGCTATTTCATCGTTGGGGTCAACTGGCGTATCGGGGATACTATCTTCACTCTGATTTTTGATCCTAGTTGTTTTTTGCAACTCGCAGACCGGGCATCTTTTTACAAAGTGAATGACCTCTTCTTCCATGTTTTTCCATTCACCGATTGTTCTTGCTCGTTCGATAGTTTTGTTCTCACCATAATGCTGAGCCATAACGGATCCGTGCGCTTCCTTAATTAACTGTTTCTTTTCTTCATTTTTCAGGTCTCTCGTGGCATTATAGCATGTGTGGAAGCTTAGTGTGGGATCTCGGTGGCATAGAAAACTTATTATTTCTTGAATTTTGAGTTTTTCTGATGGTGTAATCATTGAATCTGCGAACTTTGACTTTAAGGTTGGGTAATCTCAACCACAACTCTTCCTGATAATCTCCAAATTGAGACTTGGTAATTTCTACCCACAGTTTTTTGCAGACATTTGGATTCTTTACTTCCCGCGTGGGAGTTTTCTCTTTCTTCCATGCGAGATAATCCTGACAGAATCCTTCTGGTTGATCCAATCAATTTTCTTCATCAGATATGGGATCGTCTGCGGCCATTTTCTTGGCCAGGGCTGGTTTCGTTGTTCGTGAAGCGCTCGTGGTTTCTTCATCGGAGAGCTCACTTCCTGAACCACTTTCCTTAACATCTTCATCTGAAGGATCCGTGAATGGAAGCAATCGTGAAAGGCAGTCAGCTGCTTTGTTCTCCTTCCCTGTTACGTACTGGATTTCATATTCGTATTCTTTTAGTCTGAATCTCCATCTTAGTAATCTGAAGGAAGTATCTTTGACGTTATTTAACCATGTCAGACCTTGGTGGTCAGTTTGAATTTTAAATTTTCTTCCTAGCAGATACTGCTTGAGTCGTTTAACTGCCCAAAGGATGGCTAGAAGTTCCTTCTCGGATGTGGTGTAATTCTGTTCTGCTCCATTTAATGTTTTTGAAATGTAACAGCATGGGTGTCCTTCTTGAGACAGAATTGCCCCTAGACCTTTGTTGCTGGCGTCGGTTGTTAATAGAAACCAGTTAAATACTGTATCTTTTTTTGTTAGCTCTGTCAAAGGTTTCGCTATGCATGAGAAATTCCGTATAAATTTCCGATTATAGCCAGCTAATCGTGAGAATGATTGGATTTCTTCTACATTTCTAGGCTGTCTGAAATTTTATACTCCTTCTAACTTTGCAGTTCCTCCAGGGTAGATCTGAATATAACTATGTCGTCCAGATAGGCAAAACATATTTTTCCTGCTAGTCCTCTTAATTCTCCGTCCATCATTCGTTGAAATGTGGCTGGGGCATTCTTTGATCCAGAAGGCATCCTGTTGAACTCGAAGTGCCCTTCGGGTGTTGAGAAAGCTGTATATTTTTTTGATTCTTCCGTCATAGGTATTTGGTGGTAACCGAAGCTTAAACCAAAGGCCGAGAAAAATTTAGCTTCTCCTAACTGATCTAGAATATCATCTATCACTGGTAAGGGATATGCATCTTGGTCTGTGTCCTCGTTGATCTTCCTAAAGTCTATGACAATTTGCCATTTTTTCATTCCCAAAGCGTCTGTATTTGTTGGTACTACCCGAATGGGGGAGTTATTAAGCCTATATGATTTGATGTTGACTATTTTTCCTGATTTGAGGACAATCTCGTGTTCCACTAGGTCGGTGCAGGGCAGTGGATCTTCTTCCAGATGGAAGATGTCATTGTAAGACGCTATGCCTTTCCATGAATTTTCGCAGATCTTCTCTTCTATGCGTTGCAGCCTAGTTTTATCTCGTAAATCTGTAAGTCGATGTCCAATAGTTGCTTCTGGGTAACAGCTGCCTTATGTACTTCCCTGATATTCTGGATAGGTTTGTATTTCGGTACTTTGATCAGTGTGGGGTTCCTGTCATAGTTGTAATAAGGGACTATTAGTTGACTATCTTTGATTGAGTAAATTCCGTCCGGTATGTTGGGATTATCCTCAATGAATACTTCTTGGTCAGGTTCATCAATGCTTATTCTGTTGATTTGAGCTGTGTTGCCACTCATGGAACGTCCATTATCATGTAGAGGAAATTTTTTGTTTTCTAGGATTAGATATTGCGCCGTAATCGAATATCTTGAATATTGGTTAAAACAGGATAACCCTATGATTCCAGCTTCTGGCAAAGAAAAATCATCATCTACTATATGAAAAAGATGTTTTTTTCCAAAGTAATTAATGTAAGTGGCATAATGTGAGTAGTGTCGGTCTTTTCCCATGACGGAATATTTTTTCATGGGGAATACCTTGACTTCCTTTGACACATTATTTTCCTTAATAAGGTTAATCGCTGCACCAGAGTCGACCAGTAAGCTGTAAATCAATCCATTTGAGTGTTTATCCCTGACGAATAATAATAGTCTAGTTGTTCGTTTATTTCTTCGGGACTTATTTCTTTAAATTCTAAATAATTCTGGCCGTCCTCTTGGTTTTCGATTTCCTGGATTTCCGAGTCTTCCGCACGTATGGCAATTTAACTGCATTCTTTGTTGAAGCGGCATTTTTGACTTCGGTATAGCTGTTCGGGACACTTGGTTTCCGGTAGCCTGTGCTTCGTCAGGTTTTACCGAAGGTACGCCACTGCGTATCGGGGCCCGAGGGTGCGTCCGCATAGGCGGCTGTATTGGTGGGCGTACTGCTTGAGATTATTTTACCCAGATCTACATCTCTGCAGCCTGATTCTGGACCTCGCATAGGCTCTTTGGTTTTTGGGCTTTAACTTGCAGTCCGATTTCTCTTCTCAAGTTAAGCATATATCTTTTTCTTCTATCTGGATAGCAATCTTTCTCTCCATGCTAAATGTGTGTTCTCATTGCAATGCACATTTTACTTTGTTTACGGCATGTCTGAAACACCCGTTGAAACTTTGTATTGTTTCTTTGGAACCTTGTCTGCATGTTCCTAATTTAGATCTAAGAGCAGAAACAGAACCTGTCAGATTTCAATTTTTTCTCAGGGCATCAAAAAGAGTGTTAGAATTGGTAATTTCTAAGTACCCAATTGCCCTTTCTGCATTTCGTGTGATCCTTTCTGCTAAAAAGAAGTCTAACAGCAAGTCTGGTTGAGAGCACCTGTCTCGTGCCCTTTTTACTGATCGTATAAAGTCTTCTACCCTCATGTCATCCTGCCCGATTAGAGTCTTTATGGTTCTTATTATTTCCTTAGCGGGAATAGTACCGGAAGGGGGCTGTCTCAGAGCCACGGGGGGTTGAGCTCTAGGCAGTCTCACAGTTTCACGTGCTTCGTCCATGTTACTTTCAGTAAAATTGGTAGGGATGGCACTAGGCGATCTTATTGGCACGAGGGGTCGATTTTCTTTTCGTCCGCGTGATTCATCTGCGCTGTTCTCATTCTCATTTCCTTCCGCGTTACTTTCTTCGTCCGCGTTGTTCTCCTCATTCTCATCTTTTATTTCCACGTTACTTTTTATTTTCCGAAGATTCGCGGATTCTGTTTCGTGTTCCTCATCATTTTCGGCAGTGATAATACGTCCATCCGTGTTTGTTTCTACTTTCGTCGGGATGTCCAATCTTTGTTTTAATCGGGAAATTTCGTCAACCCGGCAAACCGGGAGTGAACTGTACTAAATTATTATGGAACCTTTCAAATTAAAATATTTAGACTCAAAGGCGCTCTTATTTAAGTTTATTGTCGAATTTCATATTTTTTTATTTTCACGCTTCAAGATTTTTGTTTTTTTAGTTTTGTGTTCTCAAAATTTGCCATTTTTTAACTGCGAATCTTTGTAAATGGGAATTATATAATTTTCTAAGTTTGATTAAATGTAATTCCAATTTCGTTTAAGTTTATATGTACCAATTTCCAGTTTTCAAATTGTGTACTCAAAAAGCTTAAGTAATTTGGATTAACATTTTTTTCCGGCATTTCTTGCCGTATTTTTATTTTTCAATTACGGCGAATTTTTCCGCTCTTAGATTTTCTAGTTCGGTAAATTTTGGCGTCAACGAACTTTCTTTTCTAGCAAGATTTGTTTTAACTTTAGCTAAATACTACAATATTTTATTATCTTATCGTGAAATAAACAAGATTAATTTTTAATTACGCGTAAACAGTTGGGTTGTCCAAAAAAGGTATCTATTAGAGTTATGAGAATTTTTTAAATATTTTTTGGCATCTACAGGCAATTGAAAATTATTGCTTTTTATGATAATTAGAGATGTACATTCGGCATGATTTTCTTTATTATAATATTACCAACAGGCCATGTTCCTCGGTTCTTATTATACTAAAAAAATTATTTATATTTGAAAATTTGTTTAACGCAAGAAAAATTCAACTTAAATTGTCACCTTTTTTTATATCAATGAAACTGAAGGGTACTTCGATTTCACTAGATTATAAGATTACAGGATTACATAATATTGCAAGAGATTGCATGGGATTACACAAGATTACGTGAAATTACATATGGGATTACACAAGATTGCATGAGATTACACAAGATTATATGGATTATATTGACTACATGAGATTTTAAAAGATCCCAAACACAAATTACACGGGTAAAAATTTAAAAACGCGACTGCAAAAAGGTAGATAAAAATCACTAATAATTTAAGGGACTATGTTGTATATGTCGTAGGCATTAGGCCGAATATGGCATTAGGACTTAGGTCTAATGCCCGGGCAATAGTCCTAATGCCGGCACGGAGATGAATCTACCTGCGTCGACCTTTCTTTCGTCTAATTCCCTGAATTCAAGGTGGCACTTAGTCGTTTGCATGCACTCACGGCTTATTGCCCAAAGTATAACCTGGGCAATAAGACGAATTTCATTTTTAATCAATAACTATTATACATTTACTTGAAATCAGAAAAATGCTACATATATTGGTCAATGTATTATAAAAATGAAGGAATTGTGGAAAATTGAGAAATCTTTTAAAAATACATGAAATTATTTGTATTACCTTATAATATATTCATAGTAAATCCCAGTAAATGAAACCATCAATTTTCAAACATAAATTAAAAAAAATAAATAAATAGTTAAATTTTCAAACAAGAAGTTGAATTTTCAACTAACATTAAAAAGATTCCACACTTTTTTCCTTCCGTCATTTTTAGAATACACCTCACAGTAGATATAGCATTTTTTTGATTTAAAGTAAATGTAACGTCATTGATTTAAAATGAAATAAGTTTAATTTCCCAGGTTATTTGATTGAAAATTCAACTATTTTATTGAAAAGTTATATATTTTCGTTATTATATATTCAACTGTCTTACAAAAATCCATCTTTGACTTGAAAATTCAACTTTTTTGTTCTAAATTCGTCTCTGATGGTTGATAATTCATCTTTATTGGTTGAAAATTCACCTTTTAGGCTGAAAATTAAAGTAATTGCTTGAAAATTCATGTATTTTGTATAAAAGTCGTCTTTTTCAGAAAATGTATCCTCTTCTTTACTAAAAATGTTATCTTTTTTGGTTAAAAATGCAACTTTTTGGTTGAAAATCAATAATCTGTTTTCGTTGAGGATTCAGCTATTTTTTAAATATTCGTCTTTTGGTTGAAATATTAACTATTATATTTTTCGTCGAGAATTCTTGTCTCTTGTTGGTTACAAATTCAACTACTTGGTGTAAAGTCGAACTGCTTTGTTGAAAATGTAATTTACTTGTTTGAAGATTCATCATCTTAGTTGAAAATTTGTTGTTTTTTTTAAATAAAAATATTATGTTAAACATTATTTTTTTGTTTGCAAATTAACAGTTTTAACGGAAAATTTATCATTTTTATCTTATGGTTAAAAATTGATCCATTTTGTTAAAAATTCTTTCTTATTTTCAAAAATTAATGCTTTTGACTACTACAATTATCTGTTGTCGCCGGATAATTGTAGCTTTCATTTTTTTGCAACGGTTTTATCCAACTTCAGATAAATATCTCTGGGATTTACTGTGAATTTATTATAAGGCAATACAAGTAATTTCATGTAATTTAAAAAGATTCCTCACTTTTTTCACTCTCTTCATTTTTATAATACACTGACCAATAGATATAGCATTTTTCTGATTTCAGGTAAAAGTAGCGATATTGATTTAAAATTAAATTCATGTATTTTGTTGAAAATTCATTTTTTCGGTAGAAAATTATTCTTATTGGTCAAAAATGCATCTTGTTAATTGAAAAATCAAATAATTGGTTGAAAATTCGTCTATTTTATAGAAAATTTAATTATTTTGCTGGAAATTTAATCTTTTTTGGTTTAAAATGCAACTGTTTGCTTCGAAATTAATAATCTGTTTTCGTTGAGGATTCAACTATATTGTTAAATATTCGTTTTTTGGTTGAAATATTAACTATTACATTTTTCGTCGAGAATTCTTCTTTTTTTGTTAAAAATTCAACTACTTGGTGGAAAGTTGAACTGCTTTGTTAAAAACTAGTTTACTTCTTTAAAAATTTAACTATTTTATTTCATTTTTAAATTTATGTTTGAAAATTGATGGTTTCATTTACTGCGATTTACTATGAATATATTATAAGGTAATAAAAATAATTTCATGTATTTTAAAAAGATTTCTCAATTTTCCACAACTCCTTCATTTTTATAATACATTGACCAATAGATATAGCATTTTTCTGATTTCAAGTAAATGTATAATAGTTATTGATTGTGCATGCAGACGACTAAGTGCCACCTTGAATTCAGGGAATTAGACAAAAGAAAGGTCGACGCAGGTAGATTCATCTCCGTGCCGGCATTAGGACTATTGCCCGGGCATTAGACCTAATGCCGTATTCGGCCTAATGCATACGACAGATACATACCAAAATTTCAAGAGTTAATCGCGAAATAAATTTGGAAATGTAATTGGTGTTTAAAATGTTTTCTCCAATTTTATACTCGATTAAACAAACAATTAAGTTTTAATTTAATTTTTTTATTCTAAGAGAAATAAAGATTGTTAATTATCATTCCTTGTAAAAATACAATATCATTAAAACGGAATGTCATTTCATACTTGAGGAAAGATTCTTGAAACATGTTAAAAGTACTTTTCAAGAATTGTTCCCAAAGTTCTTTGAATAAGAGTTTTAATACTTTTTTTTGAATATTTTTTTTCTGAGAAATGAAGTACTTTTTAAGAATTATATGCAGTGTCTAAATAATATGTTATCTGAAATGCATGCACTTACCTCATTAATTTGATAATTACATAATGAAGAAGGATAAAAGGAAAATATTCGAATACGGGTGAAAGGTACTTAAAACGAATTAACGCAATAATAATTTAGCGAAACAGATACAAGGGATATCAAGCTTCTAAAGTTACTATAATTAATTGAGTTATACTTTTATTCTGAAAGCACTTTTACTATCTTTGATTTTTGGGAAATGTATATATATTGTCCAAAAAAAGTTTATTCTCATATTTGATGTTGATTTAAAAACTTCAAAACATGTTCTCTGTTAATATAAAAAAAAGATTACAAGAGATTACGCAAGATCTCATGGGCTTACACTAGATTGCATTGGAGATCTCAAAATTACGGGCGGATTATCAGGGACTGCATAGATTACAGGGAATTTAAAAAGATTACATCTACATAGTATGATACAAGGTTACACAAGATTACAAGGGATTACACAAGTTACATGGAATTACATGGCAGAGTATACATTAGATTACATTAATGGTTAATCCCTCGATTAATAGTTAAAAGTCCTCCCACAGCGTAAATTGCTATTCTCAATAATTTACTATAAATTATATGAAAAATTTAGAAATCTTTTGTGACTTACTCTAGCATAGCGTCCCCTGCATTTAAAAATGGATATTGTCCGGTTTTACTGCTTCTATCTGGAATTTCTCAAGTATGAACAAGTTTGTAGATCTTTGTAATTTCGAAATTTTCAAATATTTTATACTTGGTATTATTCCAGTTTAATTGCTAACGGAAAATTAGTGATTCTTAAAAACTATATTTTTAAAATTTGGGCCATTAAGAAAAAATTAAAATTGAAATTGTTTCATTTTCAATGCTTCAATCTAGAACTTTCAAGCGTATTATACTAGGAGATTGACTGTAATCTTTTTTCAATCACAATAATCTTAATTTGTTGTACAGAATCAAATTCTTCGGGACTTCACGGATCAGGTTCATCGCAGCGAAGTTCGTCTGACAATAACCCACATGGCAATATCCCATCAATTATTCTTCACTATCATCAAAGGGACATTGAGGTCTCTTATTACATACAAAACGGCCGTCGTACTGCAAAGGAATGTAAGGTTTTAGGTGAACATCATGGTGTACCAACTGTTAGAGATAAAGAACATATCAACTATATAACCCGTGCTCTTATGTATGGTGGCATAAGGTATTGTGTGGTATATGAAAAAGAAGATGGAGTAGTTTTGGGAGCCAAGCTTCCACCTTTGGATGATCCATCATATACAGGTAAATGAATATGGCTAGAATATGGCATGAGATTTTTGGTGCACTGAAAATAATGGTTTAGCTGTTCTAGCTAAACGTATAGCTGGATTTCGCCTTATAAAGAATATAGCTGAAATATCTAAGTATCTAGCTGTTTTAATTAAGTTTTGTCGTCTAGAAATTTTGTGAATAAAAACATTTAGCTAAAACAGCTTGCTGTTTAGGTAAGACAGCTATATTTTCATAGAAAACGGAATCCAGCTATACGTTTAGCTGGAACAGGTGAACATTTTTACATTCTCATTCTAATGAGAAGGTATTGGTTTTATGTAAAATTTGACATAGTCGGTTTTCATCAAATCTCCACGTTTTGAGACCTCCTGAGTCAGAAAAAACGATTTTTACGAAGGTGTCTGTCTGTCTGTAGTCTGTCTGTCTGTCTGTCTGTCTGTATGTCTGTATGTCTGTCTGTCTGTCTGTCTGTCTGTCTGTCTGTCTGTCTGTCTGTCTGTAGCCACGATAACTTTCGAAAAAATGATCAGATTTGATTGAGCTTTGGCACACTTTTTTATGGCCGAAAAATAGAGAACGAGTTCGTTAACCAGCTATTTTGGATGAAAATCCAAAAAGTGAGCACATTTTGAAAATTTTTGAGACCACTTTTTTTGAAGATTTGAAAATTCTATGTACGGTTATTAGTAGTACTCAAAATTACGAACAAAATATTTTCATGACTTTTCGTGATAAAAAAAAAATTACTGGAGTTATAGCAATTTCAAAATTCCAAAAAACAAACGAAAATGAACATTTTAAGCCGAAAAACGCACGATATGAAAAAAGTCAAGAGGAGAAAAACGTTGATTCTTGAACACCCTATAATGTTTTCATAACAACTTTTTGAATTTTTTGAAAAATAAAAAATTCAAATTTTGATCGCACAAAAAATTAATGAAAAATCAAAAAAGCCATTTTGCTGTCAAACTATGCAAGATACCAGAAAAGATCATCTCACCAAAATTGTGCACCTAAAAAAGATCTACAAATTTCTTATCATTCACCTTTTGATATGACGCGTAGTTTTTGTTTTATTCGTAAAAAACAGCATTGAAAATAGAATAATCAAATTTTCAGACGAATATTACCAGCTACGAAAAAAAGACCGAAACAAAATTTGTTCATCCAAGGAAGAGGTACAAATTTATTGTGACTCACGTTTCGATAGGATGCGTGGTTTTTTTTTTATTCGTGAAAATAACATTGACAGTAAAAAAAATCAAATTTTTGAAAAAACAATGCAAGGTACGAAAACATATAAATGAACACAAATTGTGCATTCAAAAAAGACTTACAAACCCGTTATCAATTTTTGTGGTAAGAATATATTGAAAATGAAAAAATTAACTTTTTTGATAAACGGCACAAGCTAAAATAAAATGTTAACTAATAAAATTTGTCGCCTGAATTATATCATTACTTTTCATTTGAAATCAAATACAAATTTAGTAATTTGTATATGAAGAACATATAACACGAAACACAAAGTGCGCGTTCAGTGTATTTACCAAATCGCACGCCGTAAGTGCGCTCAAACTTTTTTGTTTCTATCATACGGTTCAAATGATTTTCAAATCAAATATCGAGCGCGAAGCGCGAGTATCTGGATGAGAATGTGTTCCTTAAGGTCGATAGAACCTTGAGTAAATAAAGTTCCTTTTCAGTCTAAAATAAGAACAAATTTAACAATCACTTAATATGTAGAGGTTTTGATAATTTTATAATATTTGCAAACAAACTTTTTCTTTTCATCGAAGTCGAACACGAAGTTCAAAAATCTAGAGGAGCCGAGCGTAAAGCGCGATGCAAATACGCCCGAGCGCGTAGCGCGAGGTGAATACATAATCGAGCGCGAGATAAATATATGATCGAGCGCGAAGCGCGAGATCCAACAGTCGCGCGCCCTAGGCGCGCTCAAACTTGCGAGCGCAGCGAGCCGCGCGCGAAGCGCGCCATGAGAATGTGCCCGCGAAGCGGGCAGATTTTTTTCGATGGGAATACCTAATGTCCCCACAAAAAGTCGGCAGCCCTGAATTTGAAAGGCAGTAGCTACGCAGAAGAAAATCTCAAAAAATTTTAGTGAAGTTCAGATGAATCTACTATACTGAGCTTTCTAACTAAAATTATCCTTTTTTTGAGTTTTATAAAAAAATTGTATTCAGAGGCGTTAATCAAAATACGAAGAAAAATGCTGTAATTAGGCCCACTACATAGAAACCTGTACTTTCACATGATGCAAGAGCTAAGAATATAGTGGACAAAATTTGAAAAAAATCTGGTACGATTGAAAACGTTTTTAGAATACATTACAGCTTTTAAAACTTCTAAGTATATAAAAATGTCGTTTTTTCAAACTTTTTTGTTCAAGGTCTTTAGGAGTTTAATGGAGCTATCGCACCATTAACGGGTTAAAATTTGAAGAAATGTAAACTGATTGCTATGGTATCAATGTAAACTGAATATAAATGACATTTCAAGAATGAAAGCCTCTCAGAATAATCTCAAGTTTAATGGAGCAAGGCGCGTACCAAAGTATTAGAAAAAAGTGTAGAAAGAAAAGATGCATTCCGAGGTCCATTCCATTTTCCTGCGAACAGAAAGATGTCCACCGCATATGCGGGGAATGGTGGAAATATAAAGGATCCTTTTTTATCATTTTTATTTAATTTCCATTGATAGCATATAGCAATAAGTTTACATCACCTTAAATTTAAAGCCATTAAATGGCACGGTGGCTCCATTCCATTGCTAAGCTTTTACAAAAATGCTTGCAAAAATAACATTCTTGAATATTTAAAAATTTTAAAAACTTCCAGCGTTCCAAAAATGTTGTAAAACATACCAGAATATTTTAAAAGTTTTCTTATTATATTCTTAGCTCTGGCATCATGAGAAAGTACAGGTTCCTATGCAGCGGGCCTCACTCAGCATTTTTCTTCATATTTTGGTCAACAGCTCTAAACAAAATTTTTGTACAAACCTAAGAAAAGCATAATTTTATTCAGAAAGCGTAGCAGAATCGTCTAATCTTCATTAAACTCTTTTGAGATTATTTCCTGCCTGCTTTCAAAGTCAGGGTCGCCGACTTTTTGCGGCGACATTAGAACCTAATAGTCCGAGTTTACTAGTATCAACCGCTAGTTAGCGCTAACTGTTCTAGTCAAACTTTCGCAAAAATTCAAATTAGGTAAATGAATCATTGATTTTTTTATACACATAATTAATAAAAGTTTCTAGTTTATTCATAAAACGAAGTAAAAGTGTAAGTCATTCAATTTAAAAAGCAAAAAATAATATTTCAGGAACTGGCCAGGTTTGATTTTGTAGTTCTAAATTTTACAAGTTTAATATTATTGTCTACTGAAAGAACGTTTGAAAGTATCAGTACTTGAAGGTTTTCTATTTTTTATAATAAAAAATAACAAAAGCCATATTTTCGAGTTAAAAATTCAAAAATTTGGTTCAATTTAGTTGAAATTTTTTCTTTCTAGACTAAAGAATATTTAGGATGGAAAAATATACCATTTTCTTGAAAATTCGTTTTTTTTTTTTTTTTTTTTTTTTTTTTTTTTGTTAAATTCGATTTTTTTTATGCAATGTTCAAATACTTTTAGTTTGAAAATTCAACTGCTTGATTGGGAGTTAAAATACTTCGTTAAAAATTCTGTTGCTAGAAAATTAGTTTTTCTTCCTGTTAAAAATTATTGTTCTAAAATTAAAAATTTTTAGATTAATTTTTTTTTAATCTTCTCCTTTCTCCCAGCGGAGCCAAAGGAGATCTTTGAAAAAAAATTAATTAAAATAATTTTTAATTTATACCTCCATCTAGTCTGAAAAAGACGTTAAAAAGTTATGATATACTCTAATGATAATACAGATTCCTTGACAAAAATAAAAATTGAAGTATTTTAGTTTTGGTTGAAAATTGCACTATTGTGGTGAAAATGAGTCTTTTTGCTTCCCCATAGAGGAAGCTTTGTAATGATAACATTTTCAAAAAATTTCAAATTCATTTAATTAAACCTTCCTCAATTTAAAAATGTATAATATGATGTTTTAAGCAATTGTCCCGCTGTGTGTGGATGTGTGTGTGGATGTCACGCTTTTTTGTGAACTCGATAACTAGAAAACGGTTGCAGATAAATTGATGAAATTTAGAGGGCTTATTTTGCTCACTAATATCTTGAAACTGACCAAAGGATTCCTAAAAATCTTTATTGCATTTTTTTAGCACTCAATAATATTTTAAAAATCGGTTTTTTATGGTAAAACTTTTTTCATTAGCATAATTCAAAGTTGATGCAAGAATATAAAAGATTCCTTGGTTCGAGACGAATCAATTGACCTGTAATATTAATACATTTTATTAAAGAGTAGGGAAGTTATGGTAATTTATATATTTTGAAAATCGGTTTTTTATAGTAAAACTTTTTTCGTTAACATAATCCAAAGTTGATGCAAGAACATAAAAGATGTGTTGATTCGAGTCGAATCGATTGACCTATAATATTATTATACTTTATTGAAGAGTAAGGAAGCTATGGTAATGCATAATGTTTGAAAATACGGTTTTTTATAGTAAAACTTTTTCCTTCAACATAATTCAAAGTTGATGCAACAATATAAAAGATTCCTCGGTTCGAAACGAATCGATTGACCTACAATATGAATACATTTTATTGAATAGTAGGCAAGTTATGGTAATGTACATATTTTACAAATCGTTTTTTAAAGTAACAATTTTCTCATTCTCATAAATTAAACTTGATGCGAGAATAGAGAAATTGTATTGATTCAAGACGAATCGATTGACCTATAATATTAATACATTTTATTGAAGAGTAGGGAAGTTATGGTAATTTATATATTTTGAAAATCGGCTTTCTATAGTAAAAGTTTTTTCGTTAACATAATCAAAAGTTGATGCAAGAAAAGAAAATATTTGTTGATTCTAGTCGAATCGATTGACCTATAATATTATTACACTTTATTGAAGAGTAAGGAAGCTATGGTTAATGCATAATGTTCGGAAATAAGGTTTTTTATAGTAAAACTTTTTCCTTCAACATAATTCAAAGTTGATGCAAGAATATAAAAGATTCCTCGGTTCGAAACGAATCGATTGACCTACAATATCAATACATTTTATTGAATAGTAGGCAAGTTATGGTAATGTACATATTTTACAAATCGTTTTTTAAAGTAACAATTTTCTCATTCTCATAAATTAAACTTGATGCGAGAATAGAAAAGTTGTGTTGATTCAAGACGAATCGATTGACCCATATCATTTATACATTTTATTGAAGAGTAAGGAAGCTATGGTAATGCATGATATTTGAAAACACGATTTTTTATAGTAAACCTTTTTTCACTAACATAATTCAAAATTGATGCAAGAACGGAAAATATTCCTTGATTCGAGGCAAATCGATTGATCTATAATATTATTACACTTTATTGAAGATCAAGGAAGTTATGCTCATTTATAATTTTTGAGTCATCTGTTTCAAACAGAGAAACTTTTTTCATCGACATAATTCAAAGTTGACGCATAAATAGGAAAGACTTTTTGATCCTAAGTTTTCAAATAGAGTAATTCTGACAATTTTTGTAAAGAAATCATAAAGCTGGGAAAGGGATAGGGTGCGACAGAACCTTTCCCATCCCTTTTCCAGCTCGAAAAATTATTATTTCGAATACAAAATTTTATTTGTCTGATTTTTCTTTGTGTTAAAAAATTTTTTTGTATTATTTTGTAGTTTTGCATTTTTTGTACATTTCTATTTTTAAATTGATCAAAATGGAGACTTTGTTCTGTCTATTATTGAAAAAAATAATTAATGCTTCCTCTAAGAGGAAGCAAATACCTTTGCTAACGGGAAGCAAAGTGCTCGTGAAATGAGCACCATATAATTATAAATACAAACAAAGTGGGAACACTCGAGATCGAATTCACAGCTAGTTTCGATTGTTTCTATTATAAAATTAATTTTTTTGCTTGAAAATTCATCTTTTTAGTTGAAAATTCGAAATTTTTTTCTAAAATTCGTTGTTTTTTGTTTGGAATTATAACTATTCCATTTTTAATTAAAAGTTTATATTTTTAATTGAAAATCGAACTATTTTGTCGAAGATTTTTTTTTTATTGAAGAGTAGTTTTTTTAACTAAAAATGTAAATTTTCCATTTTTGGTTGAAAATGTATCTGTCTTGGTACAAATGCATTTATTTAGTTGAAAATTGATCTACGTAGTTGAAAATCCGATTTTTTGTCTTTAAAGACTAATTAGTTTACAAAATAAGTGCGATCAAACACATAAGAAGTATCTCGAGATTAGTAAAAGTACAAATAGGCTTCGTAGATCCAAGAAAAGGAAGTGGGAAAAGAATAAAATACTAGCAATAGAAACGCATAATAAACAAAATAACCCGCCTGAGATGTACAGGGGAATCAATTTTATAAGGAAAGGCTTCCAAAGTAGAACGGAAGTAATGAGGGACGAAAATGGCAATCTAGTGGCCGACGAGGTAGCCGATGCGACAGAGAGACTGAATTTATGGAAAAACTATTTCGATAAGCTATTAAATGAAGGCGACACCCCCGTTGAAGGTAATCTCGGTGAAATCCACACTGCCAATCTATCAATTGATGATCCTACTGATGTAGAAATAGAAATGGCCATATAGAAGTTGAAAAATAACAAAGCCGCGGGCATCGACGACCTACCGTCAGAACTGATAAAAAATGGAGGCCCTTGCCTCACAAGGCAAATTTGTAAATTAATACGCGCAGTTTGGAAAACAGAACGCATGCCGGAGGAATAGAATACCTCTATTATCATTCCCATCTTTAAAAAAGGCGATAAAACGAACTGTAACAATTACCGGGGAACTTCACTTGTGCCTTCGTGCTATAAGATCCTGTCCAATGTAATCTTAAGTAGACTAACTCCTTTTGCCGAGGAAATCATTGGGGAAACCAGTGTGGATTCCGCCCAAAACGATCTACAAGCGATCGAATGTTTACAATTAGACAACTGTTAGAACAGAAATGGGAATTTAATGAAGTAGTACATCAGCTATTTATCGATTTCAAAAAAGCTTATGACTCTATTATACGCGCACGAATGTACTGGATCCTAGAGTTCTTGTGTGTTCCAAGAAAATTAGTTAGACTTATCGAAATTTGCTTAAGCGGCAGTAGGGGTAGAATACGTGTAAACGGAAGTTTATCTGAATAGTTTTCGATCCGTGATGGCCTGAAACAGGGCGATGCATTTTCGTGCGCCCTTTTAAACTTAGTTTTAGAATACGTGGTCAGACAAATACAAGCGAATTCGACCGGTGCTACCCTCAATGGGATGATACAAATTCTTGGGTATGCGGATGATCTCGACTTAATAGGGGATGATAAAGAAACCGTAGCTGAAAATGTAGAAATCTTGATCACAAAAGCCAAAGATATTGGTTTGGAAGTTAGCGAATCGAAGACAAAATATACGACCGTCGCCAGATCCGAACAAAGTAATCAAGACGGGGATCTAATGGCCGGAAATATGAAATTCGAATGGGTTAACGAGTTTAAATACCTCGGGTCTATTATAACTAGCGAAAATAACATTAAAACGGAAATCAACGCGCGGCTGCACGCTGGCAATGGGTGCTATTATGCAGCAAACACGCTACTAAAATCGCTATTGCTATCTAGAAACATCAAAGTAAGAATTTACAAAACGATAATAATGCCGGTCGTCATGTACGGGTGTGAAACGTGGGCGCTGACGAAGGGAGTGGAGAACAGGTTTAGAGTTTTCGAAAATAAAGTACTTAGAAAAATCTATGGTCCAAAGAGGGACGAAGAGACTGGTGAATGGAGAAAACTGCATAATGATGAGCTGCACGCTCTCTACGGGTCAGCAAATATTAATAGAGTAATGAAAGCGCGTAAATTAAGATGGTCGGGGCATGTAGGAAGAATGGGCAATGAAAGAACAGTGGCGCAAGTTTTAAGAGGGAAACCGATTGGTAAGAGACCTCTTGGCAGACCGAGAAACAGATGGGAGAAAAATGTAAGGGATGATCTAAAAGAACTAGGACATGATTACTTAAACTGGATGGAGGATGCACAGGATAGAGATGCGTGGCGGTTTCGGGTAGATGAGGCAACGAACTTTCGAGTTCCAATTGCTAATCGATAATAATAATAATATTATTATTATCTACTGAAAGAACGTTTGAAAGTATCAGTACTTGAAGGTTTCTCATTTTTTATCATGAAAAATAACGAATGCCATATTTTCATGTTAAAAATTCAAAAATTTGGTTCAGTTTAGTTGAAATTTTTTTCTTTCTGGACTAAGGAATATTTATGATGGAAAAATATACCATTTTCTTGAAAATTCGTTCTTTTTTTTGTTAAATTCGATTTTTTTTATTCAATATTCAAATACTTTTTGTTTAGAAAATCAACTGCTTGATTGGGAGTTAAAATACTTCGTTAAAAATTCTGTTGCTTGAAAATTAGTTTTTTTTCCTGTTAAAAATTATTGTTTTAAAATAAAAAATTTTTAGATTAATTTTTTTTAATCTTCTCCTTTCTCCCAGCGGAGTCAAAGGAGATCTTTAAACAAAATTAATTGAAATAATTTTTAATTTATAGCTTCATCTAGTCTGAAAAAGATGTTAAAAAGTTATGTTATTCTCTAATGATAATACAGATTCCTTGACAAAAATAAAAATTGAAGTATTTTATTTTTGGTTGAAAATTGAACTATTGTGTTGAACATTTTTTTTTTGTATGAAAATTCCTGTTTTGGGTGAGAGTTCGTTTTTTTTTGGTTGAAAATTAATTAACTGAAAATTTAACTATTCCATTTTTGATTGAAAGTTTGTCTTTGGTATTTGCCAATAATTTTTTTAATGAAAATGTTGCTATTCTATTTTCTGATGAAAATTTACCGTTTTTCATTGAAAATGCATGTATTTTGTGAAGGATAGTCATTTTTAGATCGTTTCTGTTATAAAATTGATTCTTTTGTTTGAAAATTCATTTTCTTGGTTGAAAATTGAAAGTTTTTTCTAAAATTCGTTGTTTTTTGCTTGGAATTATAACTATCCCATTTTTAATTAAAAGTTTATATATTTAGTTGAAAATCGAACTATTTTGTCGAAGATTCTTTTTTTTTATTGACGAGTAGTTTTTTGAACTGAAAATGTACATTTTCCATTTTTTGTTGAAAATGTATCTGTTTTGGTACAAATGCATTTATTTAGTTGAAAATTCATCTACTTAGTTGAAAATTCGATTTTTTTGCTTTAAATCATTTTTTGAACTGAACATTTAACTATTCCGTTTTTTGTTAAAAATTAATTGCATAAAATTATTCATGATAAAATGGATTTCTGTTCTATCTTAATTTTAAAATATTTCATTTTTGATTCAAAATTTATCTTTATTAGGCGAAAATTCTACTATTTGGTGTGAAAATAGAAAAATTTATGAAAATTCGTACTTTGAAACGTTCTCTCGGTTGAGACAATAATGTTATATGTATTTGTGAAATTCCGAACGACGCAAGAAAAACTGATGAGTAATTAATAATATATTGTATAATAAATAGCATATATACTCCCGCCCACGTGCTCACGTACGCACGACTGTTTATACCGCGCTCCTGATTGGTCCAGATTAAGTATTTAATAACTCAAAAATTATAATTTCAACTGATTTTTTAAAAAGGAATTTTAGATTTATTTTTTATTTTTATACGGCCATATAAGTCCGAACACTTGAGTCTGGGACACCCTGTACATGTCGGAGGCTCTTAGAGGATTCAGGCATTCAGGCGGCTGCCTAGGCGTTCAGAAGAATTTGGGACGAAATCTACACCTAGCGTTCAAGTGCCTGCTTCATTTAGGCATTCAGAAGAATAATCAGCTATTCTTCTGAAAGCCTGACACGTTTTAGGCAATTACAGGAAACCAACCATAGAGTATCAACACACATTAAATAGCTATTTACCATTTTATATTTATTTTCATGTCCATCCAATTCATAAAAAATATACTTTTACAAAATAATAAGAATAATGATTTAATGTCATATATTTTAAAAGTCTTTTAATTCAGGTTCATGTTTTTGCTATAACAATAATATTATATTATATTATGACCAATATCAAAGAAAAATGTAGTTAATTAAATAATCATTACATGACAAAATCCTTGTATAAATTCAATAATCGAATAATAAATTTATAATTATTGTTAATAATTATTATGAGTATAATAATTATTCTTGCATAATTATTGTTGCATAATTATATCCACTCATATTTGTTTCAATTATCATTATTTACTACATCCTCAATACTTCATGTATTATTATTGTTTACTATTACGTATTTTAATTTGGCAGTGAAATTACTCGTCATTCAATATGCATTGATACCAATTAAATTCTGAACTTATTAACGATTTATAAATGACATCAGTCTGCGACCATTGTGAACAGGATTGAGTTTGATGAAAAATTAAAAAAAGACTATAATGGACGAAAAACAATAAACCGGAATATGTGGAGCGAAGATCAATTAAATAAAGTCAAAAGTTTGCTATTTTACATTGTTATATTCACTAAATTCTAAAAAGAATGCATTCATAGTTTAAATGATGCAGTTTAATGGTAAATTGAGCCATTTCTTTTTTTTCAAGACCGAATTTCAAAATAAAAATACAATGTTCCTTTCTTTTTATTTATTTTATACGTAGTTCTTTCTTTTTGAAATTTTTCTTTCTATAGTAATAACAAGAGATTACGTGAGAAAATTAAGGAACCATTGTGTATTTCTTAGTGAGTTTTAATTTGTTAGTAAATGTCTCAAATTTACCATTTGACATGCACCATTTGAAGTCTGAACACACTTTTTTCATGGAAGTCAATCAATTTTACTATTCCAATTATAGCTTGTGCAAGGAAAAGCGTAAATACGGCTATTTTACGTTGTAATATTCACTAAATTCTACAAAAAATACTTTCAGAGTTCAAATGATGCCATTAACTTCTTTTCGTGACGATTTTTTCCGCTCTCCATTAGTAGGAATTTTCAATTGATTTTTTATGGCTTCGAAGGAATTTCAAAATTTTCAAGAAATCCTCACA